>UELV01088787.1:0-20738 GCA_900490015.1 Megastigmus stigmatizans
TCTCTCTCTCTCTCTCTCTCTCTGTCCGCGCGTCACTTTGGCCATACACCCCCGCCTCGACAGCTCGGTGCGGCCGTTTGTCATATGCAACTATGCAAATGTATACAAGCAGTTTATAGTACGATGACTCGTAATACCGAACGATTACGCGAAGGGATCATGGAGCATTGTTGTACCGCGGGCTGCGCGGATCTAATGCGCTATATCGTCATCGACATCGCGTTCTATCGCCCGCTGTATCTGCGTGTGGCTTTTCCGCGGTGATGATTTCATTATGGATCGCCGGGACGATTTTTGTTTCGAATCAATTTTTTTTTCTTGCAATTTTTATATTAGTATTGATAAAGAATAGTGGTAAATAAATCAACTATAAACTATTGAAATCATGATGCTTTTCCAAATCTTTATGGAAATTTTTGTATAAATACTGACCTCTGATTAGATGTGATTCTTAAAGCGAAAAAATTATCTGCAGTGAAAATGCGACATATTTTTCTAAATGATCAGCAGCAGTGATAAAAGGGAAAAAAAATTCGTATTTTACTTTTCCGTCGGCAAAGAAACTATTACTTAAAAATCTTGCCATTACAGGGTTCATATATAATATTCCTCAGCTGGGCTCAGGCGCGCAAACATTATACATTTTGCAAGTCTTACGATAAAAATGCAATCAAAGTCGTTTCAGCGAGGTAATTAATTAAGCGACGCCCTTTTTAATTTGGAGCTGTCGTCATCTTGGCCTCTTATCTCGAACGGGCCTGGCGCATCGTGAGGCGAAAGAGCCTCTCTCTCACTCTCTCTCTCTCTCTCTCTCTCTCTCTCTCTCTCACTCGCTCGCGCGCGAAACGCCGGACGCATGCGCACACTATGGCAATTTGAAAGGCATTTCCTCCTTTTTTTTGCTCTCTTCTTTTTTAAGCGAGGATGATAGCTCGACGAAGCATGGAATGGCGTAATGAAATTGCACTCATCGTGTGAAATTTAATATTAATTCGCGGCGTAATATGCGAGAGAGAGAGAGAGAGAGAGAGAGAGAGAGAGAGGCTCTAACCGACTAGAAAACAAGTGTCGCTTATATTACATTAATCAACTCCAACTTAGGACAAAAGCCCTTGACAACTTTGCGAACCATTATAGCTCCAGCAATTTGCTTATTAATTTTCCATAGAGATAATTTTACTCTGTTCGCCATTCAAATATCGGCGTTTTAAATATTAATGCCACGAGAACGTGTCCCATTTGCCATTTCAAGGCTAAGCAGTAGTTTAAAAGGCACTTTGAGCCACATCAGTCTTGACGTGTAAAACTAGTCGGTACACGTTATTACTATATATATACACCTACTTACATGTCGCAAAATATATCTAGTAAAAAAGTCTAGTTTATTTTCTAAGCCTTTCGAAATTTATGCAAAAATATTTCTATATATATTAGAAAACATTAAAATATCGACAGAAAGTTTAGACGAATGACTGGCATATTGCCTTTGTCTTGCCACTCGTTTAGAAATTTTCATACAAGTATACATTTTGTCCGAATGCTGCACCAAGAAATTTATCGCGCTTTAAATACATTTAGTTAAATTTTATTTACTCCAACTCGAACGGTATAAATTTCTCGTTAAATGAAAACAATAAAAAAAAAGTTGTTCAACTGTTTATTCATCCAGGTCATTCCGAATGTACTCAAAAAAACGAATACGAGATTCCCAGTGAAATGTATTATACTTAATTAATAAACGTCGAAACCGCGATTGAAAGGAATTTAAAAATAAGTAAAGCGCCAGTAAAAAATAATTCCGGTTACCCGAGCGCAGAGCCATGTAAAATGCTATCAATGTTATTAAAGCTTTAGAATTAAATGAGACACAGAGTTGGGCTTGTTTCCTCGCGAAACCAAGCTTTGTGTGTCCCCAATGTCGTTTTTTCTCTTCCTCGTTCTCCGTCTCTTTCTCCACTGCGCTCACCGAGTCTTACTCATTAATTCCGTACCTCCTCGCGACTAACGGCCCATTCTTCCTGACAATTCAATAAGCACGCGCGCGACTACTGCCCTTCTTTTTACTTATTCCTCTCTCTCTCTTTCTCGGTTTTTTCCTTTTTTTTTAACTCATGCCCAAGCGCCTTACCCGCTGTGCTTTTTATGAGATTGGACGTTAATGAAAGACTTGTAAATCAAAAGCGCGGATTGAAAAAGAAGCTGCACGGGCATAATACACTCGTTTCATTCTTCGGATTGATTTCATAATTGTAAAGCCGCGCGCGCAGTAGTGACATAAACAACGAAAAATAACAGGCGGATTGAAAGGGCGAAGAGACGAGGATGGCATCGTCAAGTTTTTTTTAAAGCGTAGTCTTCTACGGCTATTTTTATGCATGAAACTTTCAGAATTGCTTTATTTGAGTCATTAAAAAATGAAGAATTTTTGAAAGCAGCCCTTTCTATTCACTAAAACGAATTCGAAAAATTAATTCTTTTTGTTCCGTTTTCTTTCGATGGTTAAAAAGAACGTTTTAAAATAAATTATTACGAAGCTAAATTTTTTCAATTATTAAAAAATTATATATATCATTGCTTAAAAAAATATTGCTTTATAAGCTTGTAAATATAGTTTGAAAAATGCACGTTAAAGATTTATAGTTAAAAACTAAACATTTATACACCTAGTCCAAATCTCATGTTTAAGTGTATGTATTCATTATATATCTGAATATAGACGTAATTTCCGTTAGTCTCGAAACTATAAAAACGATTATCAGCGTTCAAAGGGCATAATAAAAATAGACTTTGCGAAATAAAAGCTTTCTAATCTAAAACGCAGATCTGCAAGAATCACAATGTACTCGCATTTCTACTTTTAGTACAGTTTCACCATTACAAAGCGATGATAATAAGAGAAACAAATACAGTGCAGAATTAAAAGATCAACGTGTTATATGTTCTCTCTAGTGGAATCGACAATTTGCAGCTATTTTTAAACAAGAAACATTTCAAGATTAAGGTCGAAACATTTCAATAATTACTACACGTGTACGAGCACTAACGGATTTTCGCACGGTTAATTACTTTGCGAAGCGTTTACAGAGAAAAAAAATCCTTTTCCCTCGTTGAAGAAAAAAAAAACCTGAAAACATTTTCATCGACACAAAGCAAGAAGTATATCGGTAGCAGTATATAGCTAACGATATCGCACAGCGCCTACCGAAATTCGCGCTACAAAAAAATCCGCACGCTGCCGCCGATGTGCGACCTTCTATCACGAGTGAGCCTATATATATATTCGTGGCAAGAAAGGAGGAGAAAGAGAGTTTAGCCACGGTCGAATCTTAAAATTCAAGATCAGCGCTCGGCGCGTGAGTCAGCGGTCACCGGTGTATAAACCACACTCACACCACACAGGCACACATACACGCGAGCAGTCTTGGCATATGGTGTCGCGCAATGTCCTTCGCTCGACACACACACACACACACACAAGATATTCGCACGAATCCGCAAGCCGTCCTCCTTGCTCGCTCTCTCTCTCGCTCTCGCTCTCTCTCGCTCTCGCTCTCTCTTTCCTATCGTATATATATATATAATGTAGCGGGCGGCCAAGTGAGAGGTACGTATATCTCCTTCTCCCTTCCTTCGCCATTCTCCATTCTCGAGCGGCTCTATTCGCGCGCCGACCGGACTCTCTCTCTCTCTTTCTCTCCCGCATGTATGTATATATACATATATATAGGTGGACTCGGTGTTTTAGTCCTGTGCCACCTACCCGCGCGAGCTGCGCTCCTAATCGCGACAGGACGTCTTCGCCCCTTGAAATTTTCGCCGCTGGCGCCGGCCACCTGCGGCACACGCGCAGCTCTCTCTCTCTCTCTCTCTCTCTCCTCGATCTCGCGCTATATGCGCACGGCCCGCAAAACTTTACGAGCGAATTCCTTTCCTCTCTTTCTCTCTCTATATCTCTCTGTTTCGTATACGTATATATACATCGTCGATGCGCACCCAAAGTAATTCGTTCGTTCGTTCTTTGTTTTTTGTTTTTGTTTTTTCTCGTTGCACTATACTCGAGTGCAGCTTCGTTTTCTCCCTTTTTTTTGTTCGATCGACCTTCTTTCGAGAGAGAAAAATGAGGGACGGCTTTTTTTGTGCTCGCGCTCGCGCGACCGTAATGTTGCGCTTTGGGTAAATATGGTGCGAGAGCTGCGCCTTGGGTATACTCAGAGGGAAAGAGAGAGAGAGAGAGCACACTACCAAATGCAAGATCAATTTACGGAATTTAATTTAAAATAATTACTGTAATTTTGGGGCAATTCCGTCGGGTTTTTCATTTCCAGCCATAATGCGAATTAACGCGGATATTGGCCACGCTCTCGGAGCCGCCGCCGCCGCGCGGCCAATTTTATTTAACATTTTTCTTTTATATGCCTCGACTCTTGAGAATTGCTCGTTCGGCCTCTACTCCTTTTATGTTTCAATTTTGTTTTATCAATCGGGAATAAAGTGTATACACGCCGCTGCTTTTAATACATCATTGTGTAAGTATATGTAGAATGTATATCTTTTGGAAACTGGAGATTTATTTCGCATCGGTTATTCTCCGTCTGCTTATGCGTATTACTAGCTTTATTACAAACCGATTTTCGGCATCTTATTGCTAAACATTTAACAATGTTATGTTAAGAATTTTTGTCTCGCTGGTACTTGGTTAATTTTTATCACCAAAATTTTATTATATTCATCTATATCCTGCGGTATCTTATAACCGACTTATAATATAAATTAACTCACTGACAAACAATACCGATTTACGTACTATACATTTTTGACCCGGATCAAAAAGCAGCTTTCGCTTATGCATTTGTTTGAAGAAAAGGATATACGAGGTCTATATAACAATTAAGGCGCAAATCCGAATTTGCTTGGCGTGAAATAATTAAAAAGCTCCGACTGAAAGTGTCGAAGCAGCTTTAGCTGCACGGAGCCCACTCCGAGAAAAGGAGCAAAGTAAGGGAAAGGAAAACGAGAGAGAGAGAGAGAGAGAGAGAGAGAGGGAGGCGGAAGTGCGGAGAATACGCCAAGAGAAAGAGAGAGCAGAAAGAAAGTAAGGAAATAAAGTTGAACCCTTTCTTAGCGCCTCGGGGGTGGACTACCAACGCGGCGGCGGCGGCGGCGACAGCGGCGGCAGTGAATTTTATGAGGGCGCTCGGGCCGGCACGACTTATTAGATTAATTAACGTAATCCTAATAGGATCTCATCTTGAGTCACAATACAAGCCGCTCGTTGCCTTCTCTCACCTCCTCCTTCTCCTCCTTCTCGTCTCGGAAGCAAAGGACGACGAGACGACGACAAGCTCTCTCTCTCTCTCTCTCTCTCTCTCTCTCTCTCTCTCTCTCTCTCTCCCTCTTCCCGGTATATATTCGCGACCGCCGCCGTCGCCGCTGCGTCAATAGTGAATACACACACACACACACATAGACTGGCTCTCTTGAGCGGTACACGTGTTTCGTCCTCGCGCGTGCATCGCCCATACGTATACATATGACGGGAGTATGCGCTCTACACGCACACACTGCACTGCGTCTATTACTGACGAGATAGCTTGAACAATGGCTTCCATTAACGGCCATATAACCGCCGTCCTCTCCTCCTTCTTCTCCTTCTCCTCCCACCCTCGTCCTCCTGCAACCACGTTAATGGGCAAATTGTGCGCTAAGTCATTTAAACGCCTAAACTTGAGCTCGGAGCTTCCTATATACCCCCCGTCTGGGTGTGCATGTAAGCTCCTTGCACAGCTTCTATACCACGTAGAGATTCTCGTGGCGACTGTGTGTGCAGTAACCAGAGCCGCAGAGCAGAGAGCGACATTGTCTGTCGCGGACCTGCCAAGTCAATCGTGTGCCGTGATAAGACGGGCTTGCGCGCGCGCCTCCTTTCGATATCGTACGCCAAGAGCTGATTACTATACGCGCGTATCTACTAATTACTTAACGCGTAAGCTTTAAAGTCGTTCCGATGATTAAGAATTGAAATGAATGGATGATACAGCAAGAAATGGAAATCAATGAGATAGATACAATGGGTTACCGTATGACGATTGCTGATCACTTTACACCCGTTAAAAATCAAAGACTGATTTTAATCTTTTAGGTTATTATGATTGCATCGTAATTTTGGGAATTCAAAATACTTCTGCGTTCCTCGTGCTTTACCGCACTAGCGCTCTATTTATGTTATAAAAATCTTACTTTATGGTATAGGGTACTTACGGGATCAGGTGATGTGCGGAGTCGCGTATACACCAACAAACACAGCCACCTGTCGACTGCAATGCCGCGCGGAGAGAGAGAGAGAGAGAGTGCCGCTGCCGCCGCCGCCGCCTGGAAATCTTGGATAACTATACACGGCGCGAGGCGTGACAGGTGCAGCTGCTGCTCGCTGCCGCCACGTGGTTGACGCAAACTCGCCCGGCGTGTATATATATATACAACAGCTCGCGACTCCGAGCTGTGCAGCTAACGCCGATCTTATCCCTATTGCAATTGTCTCCACAATCCTCTTTTGCCTTTAATCTGCTTTCATTGTCATTACAGAAAGAACTCAACTTCGGACGCACCTTTTCTGTTTCTTTGTTTACATTAGTTGCAGAGGATATAATAGCGAGAAGAAACTTGCGACAAACAGCGGCTCGCAACGCTACACGCACGAGATATACTTACAAAGTCAACGAACGCGAATCGATCAAGTCTCCATTGCTAACTGTCGATTTATTCATTTTGCTATATATACAATTTTGCATAGTGTATATTTACACTATGCAGGCTTATCGCACGACTCAACGCTCATCTGTTCATTTGTTGTTTTCGCGAGTCACGTGCGTGCGAACGAGTCCATCGATCTATACACCCCTCCAAAATTTAAATTATATAATTCAACAATCAGAGGAGAGATCTGAGCGTATGCGTGACGAGAGACAGACAGACAGAGAGCGAGAGAGAGAGAGAGAGAGAGAGAAAGAGAGTAAGCGTGGGAGACACGGGAGTACAAGGTGGATGCGCGACGCTTGCCGGCGGCAGACTGGACTCTGAAATCTGGCGAGCCGCTGGCGGCTGGGCCGCGAAAGTTAGCGAGCGTGCGCGCCTCGTTCTCTCTATCTCTCTCTCCCTCTCTCCCTCATTCTCTCTCTCTCCCTCTCATTCTCTCTCTCTCTCTCTCTCTCTCTCTTTGGGAGAGCTCACAAACCTGCAGAGGGTTGCCTCTCTGTCAGAGTCGACAGCAGCGCGCGATGGCCCTATCGCGTCCTGTTCCTCCCCTTTACGTCTTGACGAACCAGCGACTATGTATAACCCCGATTTTTTTTCTTTCTTTTTTTTTTCGTTTCCAACTCTGTTCTATATGCGTATCTATGCACGTATTGAATGTGTGTATATAGCTGGAAATTTTGAGCTGCAACTCTTTCCCCTTTTTATGAAAAAGTCCATTGTTCTACTTTGGCCACTGTACTTTTTTTAACTTACCGCGGTTGTGTGTATCTCTACCTTTTATTTTTTTTCAAAGTTTTGAAAAGTTTGCTGCATATGCGATGTTTCTGTAAGTGTATATGTCGAAGGATTGCAGAACATAATTGCATAATAGAGACAGTTTTATCATTAGAAACGATTAATATAGAGTGCAAAGCTGAAACTGACCAGACCAGTGTTAGAAGAGAAAATCGGTATTGTAAAAGGTACCTTGTAAAAAGTAAAGGAAAAATTCAATAATAATAGTATAATAAAATAAATAGATGAATCTTATATTATACAGTTGTTTGGTTGCACATTTAGCGTAAGCAAAACATTTACTAAAACTTTAACTTAAATGAAAATTCAACCTTTTCATTACTACGGAAAAGTTGAGCAGGAATGTATTAAATTATGTCTTGTAATGCTCGGCATGTATCTACTTCAAAGAGAATCCCCAAAGTTATCCTCTAATGTATTAAAAACTAACAGTAAACATACAAAAAGATTTAAATTGAATAATAATTTACTCTCTTTAACCAATACAAACGCTTAGCAATTGAAAATTAATTTTTTTCATCACATCGATTATATGTAAGTAGATAATGTCGAGTCGAGTATTGTAAAACTTCAATTTTAGTCAAAATTTCAGCTTATTATTTTAACTTTCCCGTTGGATAGAGAAGTCATTTTTTAAATTTAATATTTATCGTTTTCTAAGTAGTACATGTTTATATATATATATATATATATATACTTGCTAATTATAAAAATGTAGAGGTATTTCTTTTGTGTAGTAAAAAAATTTTTAACTTTTATTTCTTAATGCCCTTGGGCTAAAAAAATTATTTGTTTTAAACTAAATATAATTGTGTGCATTAAACAACTGGAAATATTTCGAAGGTTTCCTACACAGAACAATATTTGGAATTTTCCTTTATACAATAAACAAAATTAATAAAAGTATTTCATAAATATAACTGTGTTATCTTACAACTATCTACTTTCAATATTGTTCGATCTAAAACAGGCAAAAGATCCAAGAAATTAAACTCTATTTTATCTGTCAGAAAAACACATACTGTAAAATACAAATACTTAATTGTTTGTTCGTGCAATCATTCTTAAGTTTAAACTTGAAACAGTAATCTAATTCTTCATAAACATATATATTAAAATTTACTATTCCTTATGATATCAAAAGTTCTTATTCTGACTCATGATTATTACCTTTTTATTATTGGAAAAAAAAACCTTGAAAATGCCATATCAATATTGCAGTGATTAGGTTATTATTATTTCATGAAAAATATTTTAAAAATTTATATTATAATATTTAATAATTATTAAAAATAATTGAGCATTTAAAAAAAAAACGAAAATTTTGTTATATAATGAACACGTTAATTAACATTTATTGAATATTTAAATAAGCTAATATTAAAAAATTGATACGTATAATACAAACAATTATTAGATAGTAATTTTTTATGCATATTTATGTACTTTCTCTTACAGATTTATTACTGGTTTATAATAATTATAACGGCATGATCGGGAATATGATTCATTCCCTACAATTATTCGTTTTTAATCCTATTTATTTATTTAAAAAAAAAAGAGGAGTCATCAATGGTAAATATTGTAATAATGGTAAACTCACCGTAAATAATTTAGTGAGTTTCTTTAATCTGATGTCAGTGTGACTGATGTGCTTATAATAAATTTTAAACTCCATCATTTATTCAAAGGAGATTATATCGGTATATAAATTTATAAAGTTATAATTAAAAAATATGCTCATCTAAATAAATCGTTGTACTTAAATTTACAATTACAGAGTTGACACGAGAAACTTTTATATTACTTACATAAAATATAGTAGAATAATTCGCAAAAGAAGAATTGTGAGCCTATTTTTAATTTTCCAGTAACAACCGAATGAACAATTTGAAGTTCTGTGCAATGTATATAAAGAATCAAGAAATGAAATTTCCAGTCAGTCAGTCAAGAACGCGCCAAGTGTCTGACGCTCCAACGTAGCTGGCAGTGCCATCTAGCGAAGTCGTCGGAAACACTTGAACGGAATTTCACTGAATCAAAAAGTAAGATGGATATACGATCCGATGCCCAAGCAATCGCAGGCTTCCCACAACTTACCGATAAGTCGATCGTCTCGTAAATGCAATCCAATCTAAAAATGACCATATGAAAAAGCAAATGAGAAAAAAAATGCCACGAATCAACGAGGTAAATGTAGTGTCTTGTATAGTTTACATAGCAAACATATACGTCGTGCTCGAGTAAAATCTCAAACGATCGTTGGCTCTTAAACGCGCGATAATAGTGGCGATTCAACGATTAATCGAGGGAAAAATTAACGATCCAGCATAAATAATGTCCCGAGAGTCCAGGTATGTACCTCGATCACCCATCGTATAAGATCGACCATATAGAAAAGAAAAAGGAGTATATATATACATGACGGGATAGACGGTAGCTCATCGTGACTCGTGCGTTGCGCGCGCGAAAGCGGCACTGATGACGCGCGAGCGCTGCCGTGGCCTCGCGCGCGCTCGCGAGACAGAGAGAGAGAGAGAGAGGACGAGAGAGCTATAGAGAGAGAGAGAAGATACGCGTTTATGTACAGGGCGACGAGAGAGGGAAAGGAGGAATCGCGAGCGGAGGGAAAGGCGCAGGCGCACTTGTAGCTGGCCACGCCCTCCGCAAGCTCTTGCGAGGAGGAGCGAGTCACGAGACCGGTCGGAAAGTCACTCCCTATTGGAGACTCTTTCACCTGCGCGCTTGTTCTCTCCCACCCTTCTCGCTCGCTCTATCTCTCTCTCTCTCTCGCGCGCGCGCCCTCTCTATATTTATGCACCTGTGTGACGTCAGTAATAAACGTCTACCACCACCCCCACCTACTCACATGTACGTACGTATTGTCCTCTTCGACCGAATGTTCCTCCACCCTCTTCTGCTGCTGCTGGACTACTTCGCCCTCTTTTTGTTCTTGCTCT
Organism: Megastigmus stigmatizans; assembly: GCA_900490015.1. NCBI lineage: Eukaryota > Metazoa > Arthropoda > Insecta > Hymenoptera > Megastigmidae > Megastigmus > Megastigmus stigmatizans. The sequence goes on from UELV01088787.1 coordinate 10,509, forward strand.
CTCTCTCTCTCTCTCTCTCACTCTCTCTCTCTCGACCGACCGACCGACCGACCGACCGAGCTAAAAGATCGGTACCAGGCAAGCTTGGGTCTACTTATCCTCGCTTATGTAAATCCTCATATTTCTATCGTGAACCCTAATCCTTGGATACTTTCAGGTGCTCGGTAATGTGGGGGGGAATACGTTTTATTTTTTGGGGGGAAAAATGTTTGAATTTGGGATAGCCGGATAATTTTGGATTTGAGGAAGTCCTGGATTGGCTTTAATGTGACTTTGATCGAGTGGAGGGGCTTTATCGTTTATTATTCGGCTATTTTTCAAGCAGTTTCAGATTAACAGCAGTCGTTTCGATGTGAGTGTCTCTAGCTAACACAATTTTTAACTCGTACATCTTTTATATAAATCTGAATAAGCAAAAATTACTTGTTAAGTCTGATTATATAATAAAAGTTAGGGTGTCACCCTTTATCCGCTATAATTTTTATCGTTTCCTATTAAACGGAGATGTTATCATCTGTCGCGAGTGATGTACTACAATTCAGATAAGTGAAACTTTCATATTTGTCGACTACAGGCCGATTTTTCTCTTTTGCAACGTGTATATGGAAGTATTTTTAGTATCACGCACCCAACGATTTGCTTTATGCATATATCAAGTTTCTCCACTGTGAACCACTTTATATGAATACTATTCCTACCAAAGATCGTTCTCCGATAACCCAAAAAGGAATCTATCAAATATTCAGGAAGTACACCGATTCCAATAAAACGTGGTTGTAGAAAAAAATCGTTGTCCGCGATGGAAATTAACTCGTCCACGATGCTTAGAAAGCCATGGCTGTGGAGAGAAAAAACAATAGAAAAGCAGAATAAAAAGTGACTGAAAGTGACTAAAAGCAGCAGCAACCGGGCAGAGCCACGCGTCTTGTTCTCGTCGGAAGAGTTTTCGCATCTATTGTGGCGTCGAGCTGTATATATACGTATATACATGTAGGGAGGAATTAATTACCCACGTAGAGGAGAGGAAGCCTCGCGTAGCGGCTTTGATGTTCGGCGGGCTTCCGGAGCACGGCTTGGCGCCGCGGAGCACGTAAGGTCCAAGGTAATCGACTTTGTTCTATCCCAGGAGTTATGTCTTGTACTCTCTCCCTCTCTCTTTCTCTGCTTGCCTAGCCTCAACCCAGCCTTAATTACAACAGTCAATCGACTAAGAAGCTTCTCTCTTGGCGACGATTAAAGTCAACTCTCCGACCAGTGTTTCTGCTCTTATTTCTCCCTCTCTCTCCCTCTCTCTCTCTCTCTCTTTCTCTCTCTTTCGCTCTCTCCCTCTCCAAAGCCGTTCAGTGAAAAAATAAAAAGAAAAAAGAAAAGAAAAGATCGTTCCGTCCCGAACGCCACGCGCGACGATTGTTTCATTCGAGAGAGAGAAAAAGGAAATGGAAAAGAAAGATGAACGATTTTACGTGTATTTATATAAGCGGACGTAATTCCATTATCTCGATGAAGCGAATTTCTCTCGGTCAAATTGCGGTCCTGCAGCTCTTTCTCTCTCTCACTCTCTCTGCGTGCGTGTATATAATACGCACACACGAAAAGCGAGAGCCATAAAAGTGCGGTGAATATTACAAGTTTCGTTATTTTCAGAGGCGGGAAATGATTGATGGTCCGCCGCGGGACAGACTCGTATACATACATAGCGGGCATGCGGCGATGCTAATCGTCGTGTGTTTGCCGCAGAGAGAGAGAGAGAGGGAAAAAAGTCAGCCGCCCGCAGACGAGTGTATACCGATGGAGATAACGTAATGATATGCCGCGCGGCGAGGGAAAGAATGGAGGAAGCGACGCTCGTCGTTTGCCGGAGCCCTCTTTTTCGAAAACAATGAAATAAATAGACCCGCCAAGCTAGGCCGCGGCTAATGATGCGTTTGTCGAGTTCTTCCCCGTGCAAGCGTGTATACGTATGTGTGTAATTGCCGATTTGCGAAGAGTAGCCTATATGCACTACAGATGGGCGCGAGATCGTTTACGCGCCGCATCCCGATAGCATCGCTTGCGGCTTGATTAGCTCGTGTTTGTTTGAGGGAGTTATATATATGTGCGCACGAACCTTTGGTGGCGTGTCTGTCGGTATATTAGATGAAGGGTGACTGCGGCCTTATATGAAGACATTGCTTTTACCGATCTTGCAGCGCCGCGGTTTCGTCACTGCTTGCGTGGGCTTGGAATAAAGGGGAGATTAGTAATTTGTTTGCTTCGGTATAGGAGTCTTGAGCTTTTACGCGGGTGAATGAAAAAAATTGAGTAATAACAATTTGTCTCGTATAAGTTAAAATAGCACGCGTTATCTTTGATCACGTTCGGTATAATGTATATTCAAAACTGTCTAGTCCTTGTTCTCAAATTCAAAATGATTTTATCTTTGGATTGTAAAGTGATTATTTATTAATTAGTATTAATTTAAACAAAAAAGTTACTCAAAAATGACAGAACTATTCTTTTCTTCAATTTTAATAATCAAAAAATATTAGAAGTCGGTTAAAAGAAGTGACTCCAGTCTTGTAAAACATTCGCGGCAGTTTCTATACGCGAATCTTCTTTATCAGCCAAACTTGATAATCGGCAAAAATGTAACCGATATATACGTATATACATAATGGGATTTTCCTGAACTGAGCCATTAATTCGAATGGGCATACTCCGCGAGACGTAAGGATTTGCAATCTTTGTGCAAATTTAAAAGGTCGGTGGAAGCCAAGTCGAGCGTATATAAGCTCAGCGGAGAGTATAGCGAAGCGCAGCAGTCGCGCGGGGCGACGGGGCCAAGCTAAAGCGACGGGCGCGAGTCCGCTGCACGAGGCTAATGCAGAAAGGAGCTCAATTAAGTCTTTCTCCTCGTCCCGCGTCTCTGTACATAGCCCCCCGCGCGCGCGCTTAAAAGTGTAAAACACGTTGCCGAAATGCTTTTGTTCGCAAAACAAAAGGGGGACCGCCGCTTGCGCATCGCTTGGCTTCCGCTCGGCAAAATCCTATATAGATATAACAAGAGAGAGAGACACGCGTATATATATACGGAAAATACTAAGCTGGCGATGTCACGAGCAGAGAGCCATGAACAGCGAAAACTCGTCGACGAACGCTGCTGCACCGACGAGATATAACTATTAACTACGGGCTTCATTTTTCGCAAATTCTAGAAATCTGCGGCACTGGATAGCTCGGCTCTTTATTATTAACAAAAAAAAAAGTTCTCGCTTCGCGGATGGTTGAGCCGTTCTTGCCAAAAAAAAACCTAAAATATCATACGTACATTTTTTTTCGTTCGCTTAATCTGCATAAAAAGTCACGCGAAGGCAGTAGTTTTCGGGGGGATATATAAGAAGCAGCGGCGAATGGAATTTATATTCGCGATTATCCTCGTGTACTCGCGCGAGAGACAGAGAGAGTGGCTGTTCGAGTTGGTTGGACAAAAAGAACAATGGCATTCGTAACGAGATAAGGGGAGCTACTATATATATGGTATATGGAGGACACACGGAAAATTTTCGACCCCGGGATTTCTTGCAAGTCGTATAGTCTCCTCCGGGTATAGTCGGTGAAAATAATTACCCTGTTCAAATATTCGCGCACGAGGAAAGGGGGAGCTGAGTTGGTCAAGATTTGCATAAGAATGGGGGGCGAAAAATCATTCCTCAAACAATTGCCACCTCCAGGGGCGGAAAGTTGCTTTGAAACGTCTCTCTCTCCTCTCTCTCTCTCTCTCTCTCTCTCTCTCTCTCTCTTTCTCTCTCTCTCTCTGCACCGTGTGCTCGTAATGCGCGAGTAAAATATGTGGAACGGTAATCTGCGACTTTAAAAGGAGGAACCTTTACGAGTAAAAGCCTCGTTTCTTTTAAAAATTTATCGTGGTTCTTCGCTCGAGGAGGGGTCTACTTAAATATCAGGATGGATTTAAGTAAAATGCTCTCGTATTAAGGTATTGTAAGCGTTGGACTAGTCGAGCGAGCCTTTGAACAAACATTTCTTTTAAAAAATTAAGTTAAGTATATATTATTTTGAATTTATGTAGTGAGTAACAATATTAGCGAGATTAGTTAGTGTGTTATCAAATTATTTTAAATTATGTACTGTACAACAATATTAGCACGATTAGTTAGTGTATTACCAAATTATATAAAGAACCTTGTATTTGATATATATAGTGTTTGCAGATCTTCATTCTTTTAAAATATACATTTTTTTCTTTTTTGTATCAGATTTATTTGTGAAAAACAAATACAAAAGGAAAGGCAATTAAATATATATATATATATATCTTATAATTTTAACACATACGTAAATCCTACACATCTATGTCCATATATGTATGTATTTTCTACATAAAGTAAAAGTTTTCTATCTAGACCAACGTTATCCATATTGTACAAAATCCAGCCAAGGCGAAACCGAAAGGATAATTTTTCACCTCGTCGTAACGCGAACATTCCCTCTCGATTAACGAAATCTTTCGTCGCCTCCCACCCCACCCATCTCCATCGAGTATAGATCTACGCTCATCGAAACTATTCGTTCATCAGACAAGAGCCTGTAGAACGGAAACAATAAAGGCAAGTGTAACGAGTTGAAAAAGTGCAGGTATACATATAGAGGCCTCGCAGGGCGCAGTATGTATATCCTCTAAAGCACCTCTCGAACAATATCTAGCTCGAGTGGTGTGTTTCACTCTCGACTCGCTCTCGCTCTGTACTCGCACCGATTTCACCGGCCGATGCGAAATTCTCTCTCTCTCTCTCCCTCTCTGATATCACCACGCCATCGTCAGGCGAGGCTCGACAAGCGAATTTTACACGCGAGATATAATCAACGTTTTCCCTACCCCTTGGCTTATCAAATATTTTGCGCAAAGTGATCGTTTAACGTGCGCCATAATACACGGAAGTGCATACGATTTATCCCTCCTCGGTTATGCGAAATCATCGCTCTTCTCTTGGGTTATAGACGCGCGGGGAGGGGGGAGGGGACAAAAAAAAAGAAAAGACAAAAGACAAAAGCGGTACTTTTGCGCGAAGGATATTTGATAGAAAGCCCGATAAAACGCACGACGAAGCTCGGATATTCAAGCCCGTGTCTTTTCTCCCAGCAGAGAGAAATAGGGAATCGGCTCGCGTGCGTGGCAGCGGCAGCTTTTTAGCTTCGCTAGTCGAGAACAACGGGTGATATTCAGTGCTCTCTCTCTCTCTCTCTCTCTCTCTCTTTCGCTCTCCTTTTATCGTTTTTTTTTGTCGTCTCCCTTCGCGACTTATGGTCCGCGAGCAGCCAAGTTGCGCTCTCATGCGAGGAGCGGAAATGCGACAACGGCACAGACCCGCTCATTGACCTCTTCTCTTTCTCTCTCTACGTCGTTTTTTTTTTCTCTCTTATGATAGCGACGATTGAATGCCAGCCAAAGAAGCGCGGAATAATCCTTGGTACACGGAGCAGGAAACTGCGCGCGAATCGTCGCTCTGCACCAGCAGAAAGCAGCATGCAGCAGCAGCAGCAGCAGCTCATTTCTCGAGCACAGTACGAAACGAGGATATTCGGAAAAAATGAAGCACCGGTGCGCGCACATGCGAGTGGCTCGGAAATATTCTACGCAAGTAAACACGAGCGCGCATAGCGAGCGCAAAAAGCTCGAAATCCGACTACGCGTATATACATGTGTATATGTGCGCATTTTCTACATTTAATTCGCTGGTCGGACGATTCGAGAGGCAGGGGGGATTAACGTTGCGAACTATCGCAAATGTGTATAAATGTATCGAGAGAGTGAGGGAGGGGGGTGGTACGTAATCGGGCAGGCTAACTTTAGCTCTCGAGTGCGCGAGCGCGCGTCCAGTGGACTCGAGTAGGATAATGCGAGCTCGGAAAGTCCGAAGCTTAAAACGAAAAATCCGTGCGGGCGAGGGGAAGGGGGAGGGAGGGACCCACCAACCAAGATTTATACGGCGAGCGCGAGCGCAGCGGCGGCGGCGGCGGCTATGTCCGTAGTTTCCGAGGCTTATTTTCTCGTTCCTATATACGGAAATATATATGGAAATTATTTCAATAGGAAATTTTTGCCGCTCATGCTGCTACTGCTTGCTGCTTAATGCTTAATGTCCGCCTGTGTATATGTTATACTCGGACGATTTTTATTTCTTGCGATATGTGTATATGAACATATATATAGGTTTTATCCGTAAAAGAGAAATATGCAACGTTACGATTTTATATATACTTTGCAAATAATTTTTGCGAGCAGTGAATTTCTGTAACTAATTATTATGATTCCTTTTCGTTTTGGAAAAGCTACTTTTCGAATTAATATATATATATATATATAAAAGCAGTAGATTAGCGATAAAAATTCCTTATTTCATTTGTTAAATCTTGTGATCGATGTAATTTTTGCCCATTCGGAAAATATTTTTTATCCGCAAAAGCGTCCAAACCCGCCAGCGCGTAAAAGCAATCGGAAATCACCGCTGAATTTATGCAGTATTTTTCCATATAAACTTTTATTTTTTATGAAAAACACGGGCAGTCAGAGAAGCCGCCACGCTCCCACTAAAAAGCGTCATATAAGCGCGTAAAGTCGAGGGAGGTGTGTGTATGTGTGTGTGCGCGCAATTGGCTATTCGAAAGTGGGCGCATTTAAACGCCAAACGCAGAGTTCCGCGCGCACCGAGTAGTGAGCGACAGTTATCTAAACTCGTCGGACGTCAATTAGCCCGACCTCGACGTCGAGTTTTTTCCCACTCTCTCTCTCACTCGTACGTGGCGGTCCTAAATAAACCGGATTTTTCCCCCCGACAAAATCGCGGCTTGATTATTCAAATAAACGCGTGTCGATCGCGCGCGTTGAAGGAGGCCAGAGAAAAACATAATAGAGACGTTGACCGAGTATAGGTATATATAGGAAATTCGCGGAGCAATGCGGAATAGTTAAATTTTTATTATTTTTCCTTTTTGTCCGCGCGCTCGCGTGGAGGGGCCGCGCACTGTAACGTATACACATGTAAAATAGCGTAACGAGTGTCCGCGCGCGTTCGCTCGGCTCTCGGTGCGCCTCTCGGCCAGTATTCAAGGGTCCTCGTGTGCAGTGCAAACGGAAAATCCGGGCTAAAATCTCGGAGCATTGAGAGAGAGAGAGAGAGAGAGAGAGAGAGCTGCGATATACCGTATACGGAGAGGCTCAGCAGCAGTGGAGGATGTAGAGGAAGGGAAAATCCGCGATTTCAACTTGCCCGTGCGTCCACATATATACGTGAGGGGCTAATATCGCGGCAGGGCTAAAACGAGGAGATAAAGAGCCAAGAAGAGAGAGAGAGAGAGGGAGTGAGAGAGTCGAGGGATAAGTGGCGAGCTTTTATTTCATTTATAGCGCGCCACCCGCGAGCCCGAAGCGCCGCACCTTCCAGCTTTATATAGGCTTATTATCAACGTCTGTGTAAGCTGCTGCTGCTGCTTCCGCTACCCGAGAGCATCGTTCTTTCGCGCTTTTCCGAGGAGAAAAACCAGAGAAGCAGCTCTCTTCTCCCGCACATAGCTGCCCACGCGACTACGATGCCGACTTTAATTGCCCGTGCTTTTCGCCCAAGTGTTTATGTGTGTAAAGCGGTGCGAAAGAGACGTTAAATTCTTAAATATGCAAGGACGCGGAATGTTGCGCGCGGCAATTTTGAGAAATGTCGCAGTGCTACATAGTTTTTTTTTTCGTTGTGAGTTTTGTGCTCGACCAAGTTCTTTTTTCCTTTTTTTTTTTATATCGCTGCCATGTAGACCCGTAATGTCTCTCGTGCTGTGCAGGATTCTGGGAATTTTGGGGGTATAATGCGCAACGGTTTTATAGAGACCGAGCTCTGCCGGGCATTTTTTGACAATAATTTTTTTCGCTCCGTGATCTGCGTGGGTGTACGAAAAAAAAATATAAAGAATTTGAAATAGGAACGATGCTGAGGGACGAGTTTTTTTATTCGTACTTTTTTTGTTTGTTGAGCAGCAGCTCTTGCATACTGTATATAAGAGATTGTTTTTTTTTCTTTGTAAAGGATAAAAAGTATGTAACGGTGAAAATGTATAGTTTGAACTATTCATTGAAAAATTAGATATAACTATATTTTTGTATTAATTGAGACGACGATACTTCACGTAAATTTAATTTTCTATGAAAAATAACGCGTAACGTAAAACAATTAAGCAATATTCAAGTTTATCTATTTATATTCATGACCAACCTATGAAAACTAACAAAAATGACTGACTAAAGCTGTCAGCTCGTTCACCAGAAACAAACAGCACATCGTAATTATTCCTCTCAGCTCCGAAGTTCAAATTTACTTTCCCATAAGCAAATATGTATGAAAGACACAGCACGGAAAAGACTATGCACTCCACGCTACAAGTGTATTATACACGCAATGAAAGTTCATGGAGATCGGGATGAAGATGTGTGGCAAATGGCGCGGAACGATCGTTATTTCGGGCACAGTCTCGATGTCTCGCGCAACCACATTCTCGGCCCCACACGCACAAACACACACATCGGCACAGAGAGAGAGAGAGAGAGAAGATTCGATGCACAATGGGGAAAATATCAGATCTCCTCGAGGGGGTTAGTACGAGGCTCTAATTCGCTCGGTTCGGCCGCTAATCTGATTCACGAAATGAAGAGAAGGAGCGTTTCGCGGTTATTATCCTTATATAGAGACATACATACAGCGAGCTACGAGCGCGCATTCTCTCTCTCTCTCTCTCTCTCTCTCTCTCTCTCCCTTTGGCATCACAGCAGCTCTCGCGATCCTTGGGCATTAAGTACATATACGCCAGAGATCGGAATCGACGCTCCGTGACTACATCGACACGCGCATTTCCTACCTTGAATACGTATATAAGTTCGGAAAGTTTTGGAGGGCTGCGAACGTGGGCTCTCTCTATGTGTGTTTGGCGGGCTATTGTAGATTATAGCGCGGAAAGAGAAAGAGAGAGAGAGAGAGAGAGAGAGAGAGACGCGATTATATTCGGTGGAGTCGTGTGTGCGGCTGAGCGACGGAACTCTGCCGGCGCGCACGGCCGGATGACGATAAGAGTCGAGCGTGAAACAGTAATTACTCGCTCAACGAATTGGCGAATTCACTGCTACTATATGTATACCCACTTGCTGGGAAATGCTTATTAACTGCGGTGAATGTAACTGTTGTTGTTGCTGCTGCTGTTGCTGCTGCTGCTGCCCGACGTGTTAATTCTGGATGCAAGATTACAATATAGGACCACTGGCTTCATTTTGTTTGAAAAAATAAACGGCGTTATTTATTGCATCTTCAAGATTCCGATCCAACTCTCCAACTATTCCGCATAACTCACGACTTTTTTATTGCCTCCATCAAATCAGAATAAAACGCAGTTAAACGATACTCCCGAGGGGTGGTAAAACACGCAGATATATCCGACGCGATGAAATATTTCTATATACGCGCTAAGGCTCGACTCGCAGCCTACAGACTATCTCACCCATTCCCAAATTTAATACTTTCAATAATTTGCTCCTCGCTCCCGCAGTGAAACTACATATATACGTTCTTCCGCGAGAAATTTATCAAGTTCCTATATATATCCGTCGAATATTAGCAGAGAAAAAACAAGAGAGCGAGAGAGAAAAAGGAATATCCAATAGAGGGGGGAGTTATATAGGAAAAGAAACGAAGAAACTTTTAACGGCGTCATTATTCCAGTTAGTTTTTGAAACGCGGTCTCCTGCGCGAGCACCGCACTCCGCGAGCACAGGCTTTCGCGCGATAAAATGCAAAATCCCCGGCGCAATATAATTTGCAAGGGGTAAATTAGCATAGCTCGCACAGTAAAATCCGGCAAGAGGCATTTCCGAAGACACGGCCATTAATGTCAGGCGTTGTACATGTTTATGCGGCTCTCTCTCTCTCTCTCTCTCTCTCTCTCTCTCTCTCTCTTCTATGTATATACGCGTACACACAGGCAACACACACAGGTATACGGTCTATACGTGTTGTCGTTGGCGGTAGGTTGGAGCCGGAGAGGCCGCAGAGAGAACAACGCGGAGGGAGAGAGAGAGAGTGAGAGAGATAGGGAGATCGGTATGCGCTCGCGCGAACGATACCGCACGAGCGAGAGCCAAGACAATAGTCGCTCTAGGCTCTTTCCTCGCCCTCTCCCCCCAACCCCCTCCCCGCGACTCAC
>UELV01088788.1:0-15706 GCA_900490015.1 Megastigmus stigmatizans
TCTATATATATATATTATTATTATAACTTTTATACACTAACTAATATTTACTATTTACATGATGAATTATTTATAAATATTAAACTATATGCTATGATTAACTAACTATCCCTATACTTAATAATTTACTTTCGCGAGAAATTAGTCTATTTTATCCGCAGAATAATGTCGTTTTTCGGGTATTATTAGCTATAAATTAGGCAAAAAAATCGCGAATTCTTAAAAAGTTCACGATTTATTCGCGATAAAATCGTGAAAATTTCTAACAGGGAAACATCGCTTTGAAATCGGTGCTATTTGTTTGGCCGATCAAAGCAGCCTGACAATAAATTTTCCATATCGTAAGAGGCACGCCCGATGCACCGTTCAACCACGGTCAAGATAAACCTCTTCTACCGTAACTTAGCGCTGGCGGAAGTCCCGTTGAGCCGTATCAGTTTCAATCTCGTATAAGTAAGGGCATGCAACGCTAGGCGTGCCGAGTCAAGAGCAGTACAGTATAGGGGGAGAGGCAGCCAGAAGACACTAATACTCTTTGGGGGTAGCGGCTCTAGGCGAGCGATCGAGCATGTACATATATATGTATAGTCCGATCCGGCAGGTCTGCGGATCAGTGACCGCTAACTTCGCCGGCTATTATATATACCGCGAGAGAGAGAGAAAGAGAGAGAAAGAGAGAGCAAGAAGGTGAAACCGTATAGGTGAGAGTGCGTGCCACCAACACAAGACGATTGCTACCCAAGTCCCCGGCTTTGTAGCCGCTTATACGCGGACGTACAGCCGAAGGGAGACATCCGAGTCACCGAGACGCAGCTCTCGCAGGCTTTGACACCGCCTCTAATTGCCTTTTTCATGTCTCAATCAACCTCCTCACTCTCTCTCTCTCTCTCTCTCTCTTTCCATCATATATATATGTATATACAGCATGTGCCTCGCTTTGGTTGTCAATCGCCCTTAGCGTCTATTGCTCCGATATATCCGTTAATTCACTGGGCGTATATACAGCTCTCGCGACTCTTTGTGATTGATAGCCTTAATGAAGCTCGAGTGTATATGTGTGCGCGGCTAGTCGAGAGATGCGTATATATATAGTATCGCTAAAGTGTCGGGCTTATTTTGGCGTGCGATATTTTATAAGGACTGCCGCTGACGTTTATCGGCTGGCCCGAGTACCATTACGAGGGCAGATTATCGGGCCGCTTGATTGAAATTAGCTTTTAATAACGCTAGCGCATTATAGCCGTAGCGCTTGTATTAATGGCGTTAATTAAATTTTCGACTTTGTTGCGCGAGGTATATATAACCCCCCAACTCCCCCAACCCCTCCCCTCCACCCCTGCATCACTGGGCCGGGCGTGTTTATTGATTTTGTAGCTTGCCAATTTTGCTAATAGTGCGGCATGTTAGTGAGCGGTATCGCCAGGCTGAATATCGTCGCCATATGGTAAAGGATTTAGATATACGAGGGTCTGGAATTGAAGGGTTCGGATGGATATACGTTTGGAAATATTTGTATTTCTTCGACTTGCGAGTGAAGGGCTTTCAAACCGCGGACGCTCTGTTTACGAGAGTGGTTTTGTCATTATACGTTATGATATGATTGACTGTTGAATAAATATATTGGAATTATACAAATTCGATGATTGAATTTAATTCGGGTCTGCACAATGCCGCGTCCGTACCATGTGAAATATTTGAAATGGTATCCACCCGTAACGTTGTATTTAGTATGAAATATTTCATTCTAGTATAATAAATGATTATTCGCATCAGTACATGATGCTTTAGATAAAATGAATCAAATTTTATAAATAATAATTGGATGACACACTCTAAACTCGATCTATTGGTTAAACGTTTGTGTAAAGTAAGTAGTATAAAAGCAGAGGCACAAACTCTAACGTTAACGTGGTAAAGTGCTGCTCTAAATTTCCTAGCGCCATCATGCAAATGTTAGTGACATAACGCGTCTTTCGTAAGTTAGATAAGAGAGCAAAAGAGTTATAAGCATTTATCAAGTTTGCTTGATTATTCCATTCAAACTTGACATCGAGTGTTTATGATATGTGTCGTTGGAATTAAGCGCTGTATTAGAAGCCCTTTCAAATACTTTACTATACAGGCAAATGTTTCTGCATGTAGTATTACTTTCTGATCGACAAAATTAAATTGTGAGAAACTTTTAAAGGCATAATTAAATTTTTTTTACAATATGCAATATTATTCGATTAAGACATTATCTTGAAAACTACCTATGTATTCTTAATCCTTCTACAATACCGAAATCATCAATTGCAACTGTCAAGCACCGCAGCTTAGTTTGAAATTCGCGTCAACATATACATACATATAAAGCATGCAACGTAAGCTTAGCCGACAGCTTATCACGAGGCAGTCAAATAAATGATCCGGAATGATCCCTCGGTCCTTAGGTGGTCTCCTCGGCCGAGTAAGCTATGGCGAGCACGACGGAGGACTACGGCTCGGAGCTGCAGGAGCTACAGTGGGGCGTAGGAGCCGGGGGCGGCGGGACCGCTGCTGTCGGCCCCGGCACCGGCACGCACTTTCTGCGCAGCGGCTCGCACTTCCTGCGCACCGGATCGGGCAGCTGCTACGAGGCGGAGGACCTGGAGCCGGCCACCTCCTCCCGACACCATCACACGGCCGGACAACATCGGGGCTACTACAGTCCACCCGGTACGAGCTACACGATAGTCGAGAGGCCACCCAGTGCGCCCCATCACCATTCCTCCCATGCCACTCCCTACAGGCATCGGAGCCACGGAGTCTCCTCGGCTGGCAGTGGGGCCATATCGCCCGAGCAGGTTCTCAGGTAGGCTGGATGTGTTGCGTGCCCGCGCAATTTTGGGGCTTCGATCGCGTCAACGGATATGAATATACCGATGACGAGCTATTACATGAATTTATGTGAACTTTTGCTCATAGATAGTCGTAAGTGAATGTTCATTCAAGCTGCGGTAACATTTACTTGATGTCTTAGCACTTGTTAGTGTATATAAATATTCACTTACGGCTAATCTAGTAAAGATTTTCTTGAAATTAATAGTATGCATTAAATTTTTTTTTAAGAAAAAAATTATACCAATATAGGTATACAATTGCTTCAAAAGATAAAATTTATAATCAAATGTTGCTTTGTACTGCAATTTTTATCGCTCATTTTGATTTTTATGTAGGGAAGGTTGATCAACAAAAACGAGTAAAACTATTGATAATACATTAATCTTCCTGCCGACGTTTCGGCAAGCTCGATTGCCATCTATAGGTCTAAAAAATGTTTTCACACACAAGCTTGTTACAGAAAAATGAATATCATATTTTTCGAAAATAAAAAAGCAGAAATAAAAAGATTTTCTAAAATGGCAATATAAAACCTTGATTAAAATCTTATGTATTCGCGGAGAACCCAATAAGAAATTTATTACCTTATATTACACTTAAGAACTTAAAACTCCACATAACGAAGAACTATCCTCTATGGGTACCGTTCATTTTATAGTTGCGTATTGTGTATGTGTGCGTATAGACGTGAGAATGTCTCGGTGAGCTCGAGCAGACGGGAGTGTACTACATATGTATAATACACAATAAACCCTTAAGGTGTTCGCAACGTCAAACAAACTATTAGATAAAACAATAAAATAAATGTATAACAAAAGTATAATAATTATAGAATCTTAATGGAACGATTGAAGCTCCACTTTTTTGCTACTCCACTTCGCGTCCATGTCAATTCTTATGAAGTTATGGAAGATATTTAAACAAATTTTCTGTGCCATTGCTGACGTAAATATAAAACGCATTCTAGATTCACAAAAACCTAAGGAAAATATTTGTACACTGAGAAAAAAGATATCTTGCATTAAATATACGATTCATTAATACTACAATTAACGAATAGTACTTATTAAGAACGAATAAGTTGATTATTGAACTCTAGAACCCTTACATTTAATAAAAGTCCTTTGTTCATAACTTAATGTGTCATGTATAAATCAAATTAAGTTAAATCATCATATAAAGTTTAAAATAATCTTTTTGTTACGGATACAAATACTTATCATTGCAACACGACAAATAGCAACAATTTTGTCAATGTATAGTACAGCGATTAAGCGAAAAGATGATCGTCGCATAGTAAAGATTATTGATTTTTCAACTATTCAATTAGTCTTTTTTCGATAGTCAATAATGAGCACGTCGTAGATTAATCGCTTATAAGAATCGTTTGTTTGAGATATTAATAAATTTCAATAAAAAAGTATTAAGTATTCATAATTATTTCTCCCCACGTGATAAATTGCTTCCTGCAGTTACATATTTTGTTAAATTTTCAAATCTCGCATACATAATAAAAATTGTTATATTCGATAACAAAAATTACTGTTTCGTAACAAAAATTGATACGATGGATATTAAAAATTACTATAAATAAAATATATTACATTACATAACCAAAATTGTTATATTTCGAGGATTTTACACTTTTCACATATAATATAACAGAATTTTCAAACGATTATCTTAATATTAATTATATTATTCCCCTCCGTGCAAAGAGTGAACGTTGCGCCTACACTTACGTCAATGCCGCCGAGTCAGCATCGAAACCTCGTCAGAAAGATGAGTTATTAATAGTTTGATTCATTATTGTCGATCAACAACTCCCAATAACTGTTACTTTACTAGAATATACTTTTATTAAACTTTATGTAAATATGTAAAGCTCATGATACGATGCAGCAATAATGTTTTATAATAATATGGTAAACGTTTGTGGAAGAAATTTATTCAAGGTTGGACACGATCTTTCAGAACAAGTAAAATACCCTTTTAACTAAATGATCGACGTTTCGGACCTTTTATTTACACGTCCCTCTTCAAGGCGATAAAGAGGGACGTGTAAATAAAACGTCCAAAACGTCGGCCACGTAGTTAAATGTGTATTTTACTCGATCGGAAAGATCGTTTCTAACCTTGAATAAAATATTGTCTTATGACGAATCATTAAGAAATGTTGCCCGAGTATACTTTTGAAGTGCTTTAGTAGTTTATATACGAAGGTTAATCTTTCATTCCTGGATGTCGCAGTGCATGTAAACAGAACTGTGCAAATGGAATAAAATCAAATAAAGAAGCGATGACATCCAGTATAATCGGATTAAAGTACAGTAATAAATTTCTCTGCAGTGAATTTGGCCATGAAGTGTTTTTTCTACATTTTTAAAGCGATTTCACACTAAATAATTCGTCAGATTTTTTACATTTTCTAGACACTTTATGAATGCGATTTAGGAGAAATCCCCGAGGAGCTTTAGACTTCGCACACAGTTAAATTTCCATTCTTATTTTATTCGACTACATTAATATGAGAATTCACGCGAGGTTCTTGTAATTTTTGTCTAAATACAAAACGGTAAATTTTTAGTACTATATTTATAAAACTGTTGACACTTTTGGGTGGAATTTCGCATAAAATCTTTTATTATACCAAAATACAGTCAGACTCAGACTAGTCATTTCAATTTACGTGCAAACCCCATAGAAAAGCTTTTCAATGTTTTGTTCTGAACTGTTCGTTAAACCTTTCAGCGCTCTAGTCCTTTAAAATTGGATGATCACATATATTCATTCCGTAAAAGACTTTGACTAGTACTCATAGAATAAAAATATAATTGAGTACTTCCTAAATAGATTAAAGTTTGCTTAATATTTAAAAAATATTTCATCTCCTTACACTTAAAATTCATTATGCATTGTGTACATTTCACTCATTAGTAAAGTTAATGTATGCGTGCAGCTAAATTACACAGAGGCAGAGAGTCGCAGAGAGATCAAAGGTTTCCATGAACCCAGCCATACTAATGTAATTTACAATTAAGATAATACTCCAAAGCAGTATGTAGCAGCATTACGTAAATATTCAAATTCACTTCAGCATTGCAAAAACTTGGAAGCTACATGTATACAGCTATTCATTTTTAATTGCACTTACAAAATTAACACTTCTAATGGACATTTAGATTCTAGCTCGAAAAATATACATTTATGCATAATTAATAAACTCGATACAAACATTAAATTAAAAAAAAAAAAATAAATAAAAGTGAATTTATCGATGACTACGAGCTATGGTTCACTCACAATGTGAGTTGATCTGTTTTTTTTTTAACTCTGCATAGAGAGAACAACCAGCACAAGTGAACTTGATAAGTAAGAATCTTGCATTGAATAATTGCAATATATTCCCAAATGGATATGTTTCGGGCACGAGACCGCATGATTGCACAATCTTCAGTATAAAATACATGCAGGTCTTCCTTAGACACAAAAGGAAATCGAAAAAAATTTAGATGTAACGACCACAATGTATTCGAGTTAAGGTGGGTTATATAGACACTTGATAAAAAAAAATTTTTCGCTTGAGGATTGAATAGTTCTCTCTACTGATTCGGTTGGCAATAATAAATAAGGTATTTTTTGTCACCTAAATCTTTTCATGTTTATACGGGTTCTCTTAGAGTTTCTTATTTATTAAGTTTACTTGTGCTGGTTCTTGTCAACACGTAGAGTTAAATAAAAAACAGATTACTTCACATTGATGAATATGAGCAGAATTCCCTCTGAGTATACCATAGATATTTAATTTTATTTAATATTTACATTTTAGACGAGAGATAAATTCATTCTTACTATATAAAATTAAAAAAAACTTTAGTATCGCTATTCAAAAGTATCCAAGAGCAGATAGTATCATTGACGTGCTCATATATTTATGATGTAACATTATACGAATTTTGACATAGTAGTTTATATTTACTACAAGATTTTCTAAAATTAAATACACTTCGTATAAGAATTTTTCCACTGTAAGACTCAACTTTAATCTATAGCTAGGTAAATGCATTTGCCTTAATTAACCCTCTATTACGTGCATCAAAAACTAACGTAAGTGCATGCATGCCATTTTCGAGGCGCCTCGTTCTTTTTTTCTTTTTTTACAAAGTTAAGGGGACTCTAGACCATTAAGGGGAATCGAGCATGTTACAGCGTGGTAAAAGAGAATACTGTAAAAGCGCGGAAATTTTGTTTCGTCATGGCGGCGCTTTAACAAAGGCACGTCAACGTATTCCTTTATAATTAAAATTATTCTCGCGTGTTTATGCTTTTACAATATTACATTTAAAGAGATCAGCTTAACTCTTGCACTTTAACATAATGATACTCGACTTTTGAGCTGTTAACAAATGTTTTTTAAAATTCTTTATAATGAAATCTACTGTACAAATTGATCTTAAAGAAATTATTGCAAAAGAATACCAACATTAAATTATTCCGAATAAATTGTATACGAACTTGAAAAAATTTATTTGAATTTTTTTCATAGGATAAACTATTAATCGATAGATACGTAAACTCCCATCCACTCGGCAGAGTGCTTCAATTTTTATGTGTGACATAAAAATATCGTCATATTTTTTTCACGACCCCTTTGCTACGGTATACGAGGGAATTTATTTTCTAGAATATATAATTTAAAACGTAGAATTGAAACAGTTTTTGAATCCTATTTTTTATATGATTTTGCTTCATTTAAATATCGATAATACTTAAAAGTTAATTTAGTTATCTGCATCAAAGATCGCTTTAACCTTACTTTCGTTTATGGAAGACTTTCTTAATAAAGCCACTATATGTTTTACCAATTGTAATAAACTATATTTGTAACTTACTGTTGAGCGAACGAAATAACAAAATATTTTAAACTAAGGAGAAAGCCAAACATTACACGGAGAAAAAATTTCTATATCAATCAAAGTATATGCAGTATTTTCCTTATTTTATGAGACTGTTGCTTGATTGCAACGGAACGTAGTAATTTTCAATAGAATTTTTTTCTCCGCGTCTAAATATTAGGTTTTCTTTGAGACAGTATAGATTAAGTATATCTAAGTTGATGACAGTTGATTAAAATTTTATTTAAATATTTTTAAAGATTGCATTATTAAATGTCGACCAAAGATTAACATTAGTATAATGCTAATAAAAATAGTTGAATTGGTTATTTAAAAAAAAAAAGTCAGTATACGTATCTCAATATAGAAAGTATCAAAGTGTGAAAAAAATTTAAAACCTCTGTACCAACAAGTTAAAAATAGCGTAAGGAGGAGTCAATGATAGAATTCGTAAAAAATCTGAAAAATCTGTTCGCATCGTAAAGGCTATTCGGCAACGGGTTGACGGAGCGTCGGCAGAACGAGAGGAGAACACCAGCGTCGAGTCCGGCCTCCGTGGCTGCTGTAAGGAATTCCTCGAGCGCGTCGCAGCCAGCCTCGATAGTCCAAGCCTCACCGGCTCCTCAGTCCCTGAGCTTGCAGGAGCTTACGGTGAGGACGATAACGATGACGAGGGAGCCGCCCGACTCGCATCACGGCTTCGGCATTTGCGTCAAGGGCGGCAAAGATGCTGGTAAGGGCTTGCCATTCCGATTACCTCCCTTTCGACATTGTTATTATTATTATTATTAATATTATTATATGCCGCGTTTGATAATTATTGGAACTTTCATTGAGTTGTGCGAGCAATGGATATTTTAGGACACACGATGTAAACGCTTTGATACATCTAGTTACGCTGTTTCCGAAACATTTTTTGCTGGTTTAAAAAACAATTAATTACAATTGATTGATCGATTGAGATGTACACTATCGTCAACTGAGAATATTTCTTGGCAGTTCAGCATTGTAGCGCACAAAATTGAAAAATTAGTCACTGGTCATTGAAAGTTTTCCTGTAATTTTTCGTGTCGAATCATAATTTACGCGCATCCTTCGAAAAATTTGGGATAACAAATCAATAATATATGTTATTTTAAAAAGTAAATTAACTAAAATTTTACACATCGTATTTTTAAAAATTTCTACTCCCTTTCAACATATTCACCCTCAAATTCTTAGGTTTGCTTTATTAGACTAAATAAAGCTAATGAAATTGTCAAAAGGACATCCACAATAATTTCTCTTTTAATATGTGCAATAAAATATTATAAAATTTCCGAATCCCGAATTTTTCTTTTGAATGCCTTATTTAATCGATATATATATATATAGATATGTATACGTGTATATATATATATATATTACATAACAATGAGTAAAAAAGAGTAAGAGTTTGACTGCGATGTCTTTCTTGTCTGTTTGGCTGAACCAGATGCGCAGTCAGGTAACTCATTAAATTCCCAGAGGAAATTAAGCGAATGAACGTCTAACTATTAAAAGAAATACACACCACGCATATATACACCCACAGCGAAATAAAATAAAGAAACGATACATTACAAAGCCTGTATTTACATACACGTAGAGCCGCAAAACGCGCATCGCATGTGCATTCCATTATATATAGAACGAAAGAAAGGCGTTAATTCTCGCGTGCTCGAATAAAACTAGAGTAATCCTGTCGTCGTGACAATTATATTATTCACTCGTTTTACAACCCGATTTTTCTCGCTTACCGCTAATCGATATTTCGCCCGAAGATAAATATTTCTCGATTGCGGGCCTTGCAATGCTATCGTTGATTATTTTATTAGCGCGCAGCCAATCTAGATGTATATACCTATGTATACAGAGTGCAGTGTCGGTGTCGCATGCAAAATGTTTTTTTTTTTAAGTATATCGTATACGAAACACACAGTATAATGCACATCGTATATGTAATACATAGGTCAGACCGAGGAGAAACGAGACTTGGAGGCGGTGTCGTCGCGTGCAGCGCTAAGCCGGACGCATTATACGTATACGTATACCGTTATATGCGAGCTGCATGGGACTAAGGGGATTCGCACACATATATTTTAGCGCTATCGAGGCGCACGCGTATAATACGTGTATACGTCTCCTGCGAGAGCCCGACTTTACTCGCGTATAAGAAGTCGTGAATTACGGTGTAGGGGAGATGCGGGACGTCGATTTCCTATATATCGTAGGGGAGCTGCTGCTGCTGCTTCGTCTTCGCGGTATCTGCGTCGCCCTGTTATCCAGATTATGTCAAAAAGTTCGTGGGGAGTGCTCTGGGCATCGGGAGGATGGTTTTGGACGCGTACGCGCGTTTCGGCATTTGTATCGTTCCACGTTTTTCGAAGAAACGGGTCTGGGAATACTCTTGGACAAATTGTCGTGTATAGATTACAACAATTTTTTAATTTTTCATTGGTTTATGTGTAACACTTAAATTAATCACTCATATTCTGGTATTTAAGTCACACGGCACTTTTTGTTATTGAAATTGAATATATTATCACTGTTAATTTATACGTCCTATAATTATTATATAAAATTATTTATTTAGAAATTCCAATTTTGTGTAGGAGATAATAAAACAATCTGCCATATAATTGTATGTAGTTCCTGCAGAAATGTAATTTAAAGTGAATGCATATAGCTCTATCGATAATATTTTTTTTACTGCTACACAATTCTTCTTGTATATCGAAAATCTTGAGGATCGCAGTATAATTAATTCTTTAACTCAACTATTATTTACGTGATTTATTTTAAGTTGAACTTTATACATATTTAATTATAGCTATTCAATATTGACAGTCAATATCAACAATTGAAAATTTACTTTTACATATCGTTAATTGTCAATCATTATACGAATTAAATTTGATTTGATATGAAAATTCTTGTCACATACTAATTTCATGCTAATTGCTAACGGAGAAAATAAAGGTTTCCATTTTATGTAATGGTCAAATTTCAAATATAATTCTAAAACGATCATCAGCAATGATAATTAATGATAACGCTGAAAATAATGATATTTTCCAAAGTTGAAATTTAAAAAATTAATTAACTGCACAGCTACATGAAAATTAACAAGTAGTTGTTGTTATATACAATTCACATTAATTATGAACGAAAATGTAGCATAGATAAAAAAAGAAAAAATGTGTATATAAACAAGTTACTCTCTACTAAACTCATTATATCCAATTGAAGCAAGCGTTTACGCAATCGATTCGATCAACCATATGGCCTTTAATTAAGCGATGAGAATAATTCCTCTTAATTGGCAAAATTGCCCAACTTCTATATCAAGAGAATAACGAAAAATCTTATACAATATAACATAATAAAATATAATATATATATACATATATATAATTTTCAAAACCCGATATTGAGGATTTCTGGAACAAAGAGCCGAATAATCTTAAGACGCCTAAAGTCTCGATATCCGGTGATTGACTTATATATTTAATGCGTTTTAAAGTGCATGACCGATAATAATAATATATATCAGACTATCTCTAGATATTAGAAGTGGCCGAACTGATTAATTAGGCAAATAGGCAATCATGCCGATTGCATAGATGCTGCTCTACTTGCAGTTGCGCGCGGCTTCGCAATAAAAAACGTCTGTGCGAAAAAATATTGAAGCGCACGATCGTCACTCAACGCGTCTGGCTCTTCAATATTTAATAACACTGTAGCCGCGCAGATATAGCTATTACCACCACCTGCTTTTAAATTCATTTAAACGCCATCTTACATTTGTACTCTTTCTCATTCTCAACTTATATCTTTACTATTGAATATATATAAACACGAGCTTTATGCACTCTATATAATTTCATCTCTTATTAATCACCTTTTAACCATGGACACTGTAGTATTCTGTAAAAACTAGAGTATTGTTGTCTTACGTGAAAAAAAGAAATACATCCTTGTAACGCATTTTCATTATCACACTTAAGAGATGGGATATAATAAGCTGCAATAAAGTTTCCTGCTCGTACATTTCACGATAAAAACTTGTCTGGCTCGCGAAAATTTCATTCGCCAGATATACATACAGCTGCAGTCGACGAAACTTTATTGCATTCATTTCTATTTACTTGCAATTCGAGGTCTGAAAGTCTATACTTTAAAAACGACTAACTTGTATACCGAATGAAAATGATAAATAACGAGATAAGACGTTGCCTTTTTTTTCGGTAAGAGAACAATTGTAAATATATATATATTTATCCCAACAGCTTATTTTGCTATTATTATATAAAAAGCCTTTCAAAACTTACTTTCACGCAAAAAAATATACCTATAAATATTTTAAGATAGTCTTATATATATATAGTTGTATTTAGTTGTCGGATTGGAATCCCGACTATATCACAATATATCTGCATGCACCCACGCCTCGAAAAGCCTCACTCAGCATCAATTTTCTCTCTCTCTCTCTCTCTCTCTCTCTCTCTCTCGCATCTAGCCATGTTCTTCACCACCTCCTGCATTGGCATTAAAGTTTATTTTTTCACTTTATACAACCCCTTTTCTGTTTCCTTCCTTTTTATCTCTCGCGCGTAATGCATCCATCTCTGGTGTCAAGAAGCACGCCAGCTTTCGACGCGGAGTTGTCATAAGCTATATATATATACGATAATATTTGAATACGCGATACACTCTCGAAGAAGTGCATTCATGCATATCATATAAATACGAAAAAATATTTCTTTGATATTCATATTAATATTTGGAGTTAAAAAACAAGTCGTGTTATAATATACGCGTCGATATATGTACGCGATCGTACAGAAATCTGAGGAGGACATATATAAATTAAACATTTTGCAAGAATTCTCGTTTCGGCAGAAAATAGAGGTTGGCCCGGAGACGCGGGCAAAAAGAAAAGAAAAAAGAGCGGTCGAGGGCGAGGCTATACGTATAGTGGGAAGTCTGTGACAAATGACACCCGAGATGGAGAGGGATCTGCAATAGCACAGCTATATATATATATATAAAGGAACGCGAGCCTTGAAATTAGGCTGTAGAGAAAGAGAGAGAGAGCGAGAGAGAGCGAGAGAGAGAGAAAAGAATCCAAGTCGCGGCTCTGACGTTAAAATGTGCTGTTCTCAGGGGTGGGAGTCTACATTTCGCGGGTAGAGGAGGGCTCGGTGGCCGAGCGCGCTGGACTACGGCCAGGAGACACCATCTTGGAAGTGAACGGGACGCCCTTTCGGGCAGTGACCCACGAGGAAGCCCTCAAAGTAAGTCCCCTACCTTCTATATTCTTTCGCATTCGCTTCACTCTCTATGTATATTTTGCATTGTTTTTTTCTTTTTCTTTTTTGTCGCGTACACTGCGCACTTATTCATATATATATATATATATATAGTCACCGATATAGCCGCGATCTCGCGGCCAAAGGTGTGCTAGTCATGTCTTCTCTTTGGTCCTCGAATGCTCGGAAATGCTGCACAGATTTTCTTGGCCTCGCGGCACTCATCCGTCGAAGATACTTTGACGTTGCCAAGAATATATCTACCTTCTGTACATGAGAATTCGTATAGGCTTTATAAGGATAAATATATTTTTTCTTAATCTTGAGGAAAATCGATCAATTTTACACTATGGATATATCG
Organism: Megastigmus stigmatizans; assembly: GCA_900490015.1. Lineage (NCBI taxonomy): Eukaryota > Metazoa > Arthropoda > Insecta > Hymenoptera > Megastigmidae > Megastigmus > Megastigmus stigmatizans. The sequence goes on from UELV01088788.1 coordinate 13,452, forward strand.
TAGACGGTGGCAAATGATTACTTGATAAACGAGTGATTATCTGGATAAACTTGAACAGCTAAATAATGTGTTTGGTTGAGTAATCACTGGTAAACTTATACTTACGCTTGAAGTGGATTTCAAGGTCCGATTCCGAATAATTCACAATCCAATTAAAGATCAATAGATAGCAGAGATCTAAGATAAAGATAACCACTAGCTTAAATAAAGTGAATATAATGTGCAGTTATTTGTTATTGTTGTTATTATTATGAAGTTATTACAGGATATAAAATTATAACTTTTTTTGGTCAACAGAAAATAGGGTAGAGCTATTTTACCTACCTACTTGCATATTAAATGAATTTTCTTTTTTGTTTAATAACAATCCATGAATATCATTAAAAACGTTTAAATTATCAGAAAAAGTTAAAAAAAGTTTTTCACATCCCGAATGCAAATACAAAATAGCGTTGCAGTGCTATATACATATACGTATACCTACTAATTCACTAAGTTGTCTCATGAATAACGACAGTACTGCGCTAATAAGCTTAGCATACATATTCCCCACGGAAATATGCCGCGATCCTTATTATTCATTCTTAAAAGATTTAATTTTCTTTCGCAGTACTTAAAAATATTACAAGTAAAACGACAATCCTAATTTGAAAATCAGCCGTACCATTATTTCTATCTCGTTAGAAGCAGTTTTTCGTCGAATGGATTCGATTATATCGACATGTGCGAGATCCTAAAAATCGCGAACAATGTGTGAAATTTATATAGCTTTCGGTATAGATGAAAGTATAGACAGATCGTTTTAATGCTAATATGACGTTTTAATGCAAGTTTAAACGCACTTAAAACTATAGCAGTACTCTCTTCAACAACTTGGATCGCTATCTCGAAAAACAAAGTTAGACGGCATGATTAGCTGTTCATGTAATTACATTTTGTGGTACAGTTACCGAAATTCAATTGCAGGGTATTACGGACTAATCGCCACATTAGGAAGAGCCTCCAAAGATATATATTCGGATAGCCTCGGTCATTTTCGAAATCATTGCGTCAATAGCTTAAAGTATTAATTAAAATTTTTTAGGAATTTAGTTTTTTTATCGCTTATCAATAAGTCGATATCTGGGAAGCAAGTATAATTCCAATGAAAACTTATAGCTGCGTGCATTGCACGAACATGGAAAGTAAAATCTTTAGGGACGCAGAAAATGCCGCATACATGACAGGTTCAATGATCTTGGCGAAAGCAAGTAAAAGTACGGAACTATGTCGAGCGGTTCACAGAAACGTCGAAGATAATGCAAGGGAAAAAAAGGCATATAGTAAAGAGCGACACTGGCTGCGGCAAAGCTGAAGAATTGTAGCGCTAGGAGCAAGAGAGCCAGATAGAGAATGACACACACAGAGAGAGAGAGAGAGGGGAGAGAGAGAGAGAGAGAGAGTAGAGAGTAGGCGGGGAGAGAGAGAGAGAGAAAGCGGAAGGTTGCATAAGGGAAACGAGGGATGAAGGCTTGTAGGGCCTCGGGTAATCTCTGGTGTAAACGCTTCTGATGGGTATCTCCCCGCATCCGTAGCTCTCCCCTCCCCCCACTCTCTCTCTCTCTCTCTCTCTCTCTCTGCCAGGCTGGCGCGAGCTTGCGGACAAAAGCTCGCCGACAATGGGCCATCGGGGTATCGGGTCGTCTAATAGGTAGGCAACCCGACCACCGACGCCGCCGCCACCGCCGCCGCCGCTCGTGCTGCTGCTGCTGCTGCGCTTCGGAACGATCGAACAAGCGCCAACGCCAACGCGTCTCTCTCTCTCTCTCTATCTCTCTTGTCCCTCTGTGCAGCCTTCCACCGCACAATCCTTTGCTCCATATATATATATATAAGCATGTGCAGACTGTGCCGGCGTATAGGGGCGCGCTTATTCTCGTTGGGTGAACAATGATAGAAAACTTGGGAGGGTCTCTTCGCATATAAGAATTGGCCCTGCACCACAGCTGTGGAGTGAAATGTAGGCCGCGGATTTTAATAAAATTCACGTCGCACGCGCGCCGGCCATTTTGTTGTTTTTTTTTCTTTCTTTCCCGAGGCCTCTGCACTCGCGCACCTCGCTCTCTTTCTTCCCCTACCCATGAATATATTTCAAGGATTTTCATATTCTTTTCATTCGCGGTGCGCGCGCGCGACTCCGGAAGCTTAATGAAATATATATCGCAATAATCTGCATTTCTTTTGATTTTTTTCCAAGTAGTGGTGGGGGGGGGGGG
>UELV01088788.1:15726-34463 GCA_900490015.1 Megastigmus stigmatizans
GGGGGGGGGGGGGGGGGGGGGACAAAGTTTTTGAGGATGAATTGCGAGATTTCGCGATTGAGTCTCGATGGAAGATTATGAAAGGACGACAGAGCTTAAATAGAAGGCTTGAATTATTTAATTAGTTCAGGTCAATATAAATTTAAATGTACATGGAAATGGATTTCAGTAATTGAAAGTTTTCTCTCAGTATTTTTATGATCATATAATCGGTTCGGTGGAAAAAGGGGCCTGTGCAACCGATGATACATATATATTTTTTTGTTGAAAAGTTTTGCCCAAAATGTTAATAGAGAGAAAAAATGTTTATTAGGGTAAATAATTTTAATGAGTTACTAATTCAATACTCCTGAGTATCGATAATTGCGTATACTTACCCGAACGAATGTAATATTTATTTTTAGTTCAAATAAATTACGCGTCAGCGAAGCATTCCAATAAACGTTTGTTTGCTGCATTATAATGCTACATTTTCCGTCTCGACTCCGTTCCATTATTATGATTTTTCGTTCCGTGTAAATTACGTGCACCGCCGCAGTAATTGAAACTATTCCGTGCGCATATAGATTACTTCTGTGACGTTTGCAGTTCGTTTATGCCTCTCGTGCTTATAACAGTGAAACAACAACGGAGACTCATTGTGCGCGGTGTATTCGGTAATAGGTTCCGCGAGGTGAAATCATTCTCCGCATGTACGTAAAATTGAACGGGAAGACGCGTTACGGCTTGAATGTGAATGGCGAAAGACAGATGTCGCGCGTACGAGAAGGGAAAAAAGGATTCGAGGAGTGAATTTGTGCAAAAGAAACGGCTACCGACAGAGTCATTGGTCTTATACAATGCCTCTTTCACATCGATCTCGCCCGAACGATCTTTCATTTTCCGCTTCGTACGCCACTTTCTTTAATCATTCGCATAGGACAAAAACGCCCGCCGCGACAGTTTTTAAGTTCGAATGCTTGTACATCTGCCAGTTTGATTACGGAGTCTCGTGATGCGCTTCGATATAGTCTAAAGCTTTTCTTTGAATGATAAACTGACAAAGTATTCTGATTTCTCCTTAACAAGAATAACCGTTATCAATTTTTACTTTATCGCTATAGATTATATTTTAAAATTTGAGTATTGTAGAAGTTGATGCATAGCATAGAAAAGAAATACGCACCAAATGGTGTTCAAAAACTGTCCGCTTTAAGCGTTCCCCTTTAGTCGAGGCAATTACAGTAAGTAAATAATGCTCCAGCTCTCGAAATTGTGAAAAATCGTTGAAGGCTTTCAAAAGCGACGCGAAGCGCGCGACGTATAATAGGATTTGGGAGGAAATTTGGACTCTTCAGACTTTCTCCTAATTTCGAAGAATGGCGCGGCTCTTATATACTTATATCCTTTGGCGAAAATAAAGTGATTTCCGAGCGAGAATTTTTGTTGGATAAATAATCCAATCGCGGAGTTGAATGCCACTCGGAAACTTCAAGAGCGCACAGCCCACATTCGTTCCAGTTAAGGAGATATCGAACATTTTACAGCTGCTGTAAAAATTCTTCTTCTCGCACGATTATTACACACTACTTTGCGAACTTCGATAATGGCAGCAATCTTTAACGGCACTCTTAAGGATTATTTAAAAAAGCTTACATAAAAGCTCTTGAATCTATTTTGTTATTTAGCATTTAACAAAATGAATCTTTCACATAAATGTGAGCTTATTTATTTTTTCTTATAGGCGAAATAAACAGACCAATTCTAAGATCGGCAGTGTACAGGATCTTTTTCGTTTTACATGCTGAATGCATACTTTCGTGCACGTGCGGTTTAATCGAAACATTTTTAAATCCGACAACTCTACAATAGGTGTCGTTAAACGCAAATGAAACAATTAATATAGCCGCCAGTCTGAAACAACAATTCTTTCCAAGCATCCACAATTTACCAATCCCAAGCGGCATCTTTCAAGCTCAACGGTAAAAACCTATACGGAGTCGCGTAAAATATCTACATATGTAAATCCGTCGGTCGCAAACGGTCGCGCCAACCGCAGCTTCCAAGAGTACATCGCGCAGGGGTGGCAAGTGGGTGAGCCGAGAAGTAAAGCGCTCGCAGCCGGTCTACTCGCGGCAACAAAGAAAAAAAAAAGAAGAAGTAGCGCGCGCGAGATGGTTGCGCAAGAGGCGGCGCCAGTCGTCTCGGCGCCATAAAAGCCCCGTCATTTATTTTTCCTACATAATGTAGAAGCTAAAGCGGCGGCAACAGCAGCAGCGCCAGTGCCTGAACATTAACCATCTTCTCCTCTCTCTCTCGCTCTTTCTTCTGCCTCGGCATATAAAACTCTCCTCTCGAGGGGAGGAGAGCGAGAGCAAACAGCCCCCGCGACTCTAGATCGATCCGAAATTGCCTCGGCATCGGAGCAGAGAGAGCGAGAGAGAAAGGCAGTAGCGTCTTGGAACAGCGCCGTTGCTGACCGAGTGAAAGAAGAAGAAGAGAAGCAGAGGAGGACGAGGACGAGGAGGGCGACGACTATCTATCTAGCCGGCGCTCATAGAAGCTACAGAGAGACGGCCGTACGGCGGCTGCAGCCTCAGTGTGCTCCGCTCGAAGCTCGCAATAGTCGCGGACGCGCGCGCCTCGCGCTATCACTTGTCTTGCCGTACCGGGCCTTTTTCTACTGTCGCACAATACCCGTGGCGGCTGAGCTTCGCTCCTTATTACGTTTTGCTCTGCGTCGCCTCGTTTGGTGCGACTGAACTCGAGGGATACACACACACACTGCACGCACCACCAGTCCTATATATATATATATACCGAGCATCGCGACAATACACACAATGGAGCCGAAGAGATCGGATTCTCGTTTGGTGCTGCTACGAGGACAAAGGCTCTCTGTGCGGCAAGAAGTCATTATATAGAAAGAAAAATATTTTACTGCTTCGCATATATATATATATGTGTGTATATGCGAAGCAGCAAAATATTTTATATGGGGAGTATACATCGTCGCTGCGCGCTACTGCTTCGTCTGCCTATGTACACTGCTCTATATATGTATACGTAGTCGCGATTGTTTGCGCACCTCGAAGAGGAGCCGGCAAGCCGGTGCCGCGTGCACGTTGATTTCGTTAGCGCCACGCTACGATGGTAAAATCGCTGATGCTGCTGCTGCTTCTTTCCTTGCCTTTCTTCCTTGGCTTTTGCGCAAGATGAAAGGACGGAGCGGCGCAAAGGGAGAGCAATAGTTGACAAACGAGATTAAACGTAGCTTAGCTTATGGCTACTCTCTCTCGCTCCCTTTCTCTCTCGCTCTCGTTCAATGTAATTACTCGGACTTTATTTCGTTCGTAATCTTTCCTGCAGCTGATGCCACCCGCCGTGCGCGCGCGCATTAGACTTAACCTCTCTCTCTCTCTCTCTCTCTGTCTTGTTTGCGCTATTAAAACGAGTTTGCCAAGTTGTAAATTGATTTTGATTGCGAGTCCGCGCGCGCTTTTCTTATATATATGTATATGTGTGTGTGTATGTGTGTGCTTTAGTACGCTCTCGAACGAGCGCCTTGTCGTTGGTGCAGAATTTGTTATTTGCTCGCTCAACGTATATTGCTGCTTTCTTTGAGATTATTGAAGAAATTCTGTACATAAATAGGGATTGAACAAGTCTTCCATCGGTTTCTCTTCATATATTCAATGGTCCGCACATCTGATCTTATTGTAGCCGTCTAGAGCGAGTGCAACGAAAATACTTAATCGACGATAAAAGTTTGGGGTAGCATCGGTATAATAGACGCGAGAGAGTGCTCAAAGCCATTGTAGACCCAGCGCAATAATCCAAATCGAGTTGGTCAACGCGACGACCAAAATGAAAATGGCATGTATAATATGGATGGCGTCTCGCTCGCGTGGAGCACGAATAAAAGGGTGACCGGGCCGTAAGAGTATAGTTCGAAAGTGAAAATGCCGCAGCTGAATGGGATATCCGCGTCGGGAAATTATGCAATCGGTTTCGAATATATACGGTGTTCGTCGGACGGATAAAGATCGGAGTACGCGTGTGTCCAGAGCTCTTCTATTGCACTGCGCCGATGGATTTTCATGGAGGCTGTCACGCGATGGTCGAGAAAGGGCCGCTCCGGAAGCGAGTCTTGCGCAGACCGTGTGGCCAGTAATAGCCAGCTGCACTTGTGCTGCTACATGATGTTTTCTGGGTAAAGCCTAATATCCTGTCGTGGTCGTGACTGTCGTATATAGGTATGTACCTGTATATGCTGGTAAGGATACGCCCGCACGGTTGTTAGGCTAAATGCAGTCGCGAGATTGTCGAGCTGTTGTTATTAGAACTAATTGGGCCTTTCTTTTGCTTCGACTTGCATGGATGTTATACCAGATGTGAATCGATGATAATTAAAACGTAACTTACCGAAAGAAATTCAAGAGGGTTTGCTTGAAAGACGATGGCTTATTTGAAGGTTAAGATATGATTTGAAATTGCTGCAAAAATTATATGTTAACATCTACTTTCATATTTTATAGCGAATTAGTTTAATATAAACGTTTTACACATGTTTAATAGTTGCATACAAATATTATTATAATAATATATTAATTATAATTATATACATTTTTAATTTACAACACATATCTTAATTAAACTATATTGTTTAATTTTATATAAATTAGTTATAAAAACAAATTTACCCTGTAAAATATTCATTTATTTAAAAAAAAACGGTGATAGAAAACCTCTTTCGAAAATTGAAGATTCTTGAAATTTCGAACTGAAATTCCAAACACGTAACTCCTCTGCACATATACCATCCCCATTTTATCAGAATTCTTTATTTTTAACCATTTCAAGCCGTTTCACAGAATACTAAAAATTAAATCTTATTTTGAATGTTCAGAGTTACGTAAAATATATATTTTTTTTTTAAATAAATACACAGATTTTCATGAAACGACAAGTTTTTAAATATAATCATATTTATATTAAAAAATTTTAACATGAAAATGTAAAAATGAATTGTTATCATACTAAAGTGGTTTATAATTTATTATGATTATATATGTTAAAATTTTTAAAATGTTCTTATTCACAAATAATAACGAATTGTGATGATGGTTTAAAATTAATTAACCAAAATGTAGCAATGCAATCTAAGATTGGTAGATTGAAACTCGGTGTTTTGTGGTACTATGGACTGAATACATGGGTCAGGTGCATTCTAAATTAAACGCCATCTGAAACTGTAGAATTCTGAATTGAACAGTTGGACTTCTCGTCCTTTAAACACATATATAACACTAAAACATACAGCGTTAATTAATATTTCTATTTATTCTGTGAATGCAATAGAAAGTAATAAATTTGTAACGTTAGGTTTCAGTTTTAATGTGTTTATTAACCGTGCATTATTACAGTCACTATAATTTCATAATGGTTACTTAATTTATGTTATATTTATAATTATCATGGATTTGCAGGAATGATCCATGCATATATCGAAACGTTAAACCGAAACGTGTAATGCTTCGATATAATAAACATCGCGAGCCTACGTTTTAAGCTATTGACTATCTCATACATAAAATACAACCGCAGTTGCGTGTGTCGTAAAAAATCTTTTTTTTTTATTAGTTTTCATATCTTCCGAGATTTAGAGCCTAGAGCCTTCCGGATGCGCCGGCCAACACGGCTACGTTGTAAAGCTCCGAGATAGTGGTAAGCTACAGGTTACACAACTTTTAACTGGATTAGACCGGAGACCTCCATAAAAATTTTATAAAGTCTACCTACATTCTTCCTTCTACTCTATTAGATTCCACCGCGTCAACTATTAGTGCGTGAAATTTCCTCACATATTCGTAGATTTCCATTATGTCAACTTTATAACGTGCGTTGTGTGTTCACACATTCGTAAGTCATATAACGAATAGGTTTCTTCTTGACTATTAGAATGTTTGAGTGAATTTTAAGTAGTTACTTCATAAGATTACCATTTTTAACAAAAACTGTGCAGATCAGAAATTGGCAAATAATTTGGTTGAAGACTACAAATAGATTTTATTTCTAGTAATTAAAGCCATTTAATAAGAAATGAAACATATGGCACATTTACTTTAAAATAAAAAAATAAAAATGCCTTTGCAACTTCAATTTGAAAATCAGAACCAGCGTCAGGCCCAGCAATTTACTTCGAGACTTTTAATCTTAACTTTTTCAAGATTTCCGAACTTTTTTAAAAACTTAATTGATATAAGAAAATTTAAAAAGTAAACCACTAAACTCATGCTTGCAAGCACATATTTTATTTTATTAATAACGAAAATATTTCGAACGCATAAAAAAAAATTAAAAGTCAATTCAAAAGTCACACCGTATTCTATTTGTTTCTTATAACTACAGCTATAATAAATTCAAAAAGAAAATGACGAATGATCACTTGATCAACGAAAAATTAGTCTTTGACTGGAAATAAATATCAAACTAATAAATTACCAGCAGCAGAGCAAAAAAGGACCAGAGCGAATAAGCAGCGGAATAATTGGCATAGACGCAAGCTTGGGTTTTGTACGTTGATTTGAATTTACCGTTGGCGCGGGCGAAGACAAAGTTCATATTCGTTTTTGCCCAGTGGCTGTATGTGTAATCTACTAATTCAGATTTACTGGCTCCGCGGAAACTTTAAATGAGAAATCACAAAGCTAATATTGTTTGATAAAAGAATTCCGCGTAATAGTCAAGGGTCATTATTCGTTAGGCGCTGTTTGCTTTACCGGATTAGCAGGAATTCTCGCTGACTCTATGGAACATCTGCGAGCTCTAATGAATTCCCACGTCGACAAGGAAATTTCATTAATCTACTTGAACTTTTTAGTTGACAAATTATGCGCGACTCTCAATCTTAATTCCAATATACTTTTTCATACCGATTTAATAAAAAATAAGCACGCAACTCTCTGTATATTTGAAATACGGAAATAAAATTTCACTTCCAAATCAGTGCAAACTCACTGACCGAAAATTAGTATTATACATATATTCACTGTTTTACTCAGTGAACGTTATATAAAAGTTGACTGAATAATTCAGTGCATTTACAGTAATTTTGCGGACAGTGACCTAGTTTTCACTATTTCTACAAATCAAGAGAGGAAGTACACCGATTACAATAATCAATTTTTTTTGACACGATTAACTTCTAGCTGCTATTTTTATCCGCGCCATTTTCTTCAACATTAAGGATCCGCTGAATTATCGTGACCCGACAAAAAAAGAACTTTATACCAATCAATTATTATTATAAGTATTTCAAATAAAGTATAGAACCGCTATAGGAATGACTAGGAGTTTTCTCAGTTTAATTTAGTCTCAGATGACACAGCAATAATTTTCGCGAAAATACCCGATCCACGGAAGTAAGGAGATACATATACCGAGGCTGAAATGACCGCGCGCTCGTTCTCACACTGTATCTCCATGCAGTATCGAGTGTCCTTTTTTTTACGTCACCGTATAGAGCCGTTATCGGCCCATTCAATCCTTGAAAGAGGGGGAGGGGCGAGGGGGAGGAAAGAGGAGCGTTATTTTTATCGTTTGTTTTCAAACTTCCGTATCCGCGCGCCGCCAGTCTCCTCTCTATTGATCGCCGATTAACTATAGTTATACGGGGAGTGGAGAGGGGAAGAAGAAAAAAGGAAGCAGCAGTGGTATTATGGTCGGTAGGGTATAGCAACTCATCGTATAGTCGTATAGCAGGTTCGGGAACTATACCAACCGGGAATAAAGAGGGAATTTCAGGACAGGCGTATAGGAAGTGGCGTAAGGACGACTCTCTCTCTCTCTCTCTCTCTTTCTCTCTGTCGACAGCATGAACGCTCCGGGTCAAGGATAAGCAGGATGTGACGTCACGGGGGTTGGCTCGTGCGAGATCGATATCATCACGAGACAGAGAGAGAGAGAGAGAGAGAGAGAGAGAGAGAGAGAGAGAGAGAAAGCGTCTCCCTCCCTTGCCAAAACACAAACGACGAAACACACGAACGCGCCCTATAACCTGAAACGCTACGATTTCTCTCTCTCTCTCTCTCTCTCTCTCTCTCTCTCCCTCCCAAAGTGGCGGTAAACACCACACATGCGCACATCAATATGGCGATACGTGCATATGGAGAGAGAGAGAGTGAGAGACGCGGAACTTCCTATTAATAAATTTCTATCGGTCGTGTCGCAGCCGTATTACCGTCTTCGCTTATGAACTTGAACAAACAGACGCTTTATGAATAGTGCGTGGTTATTATGGACTGTGTGTACACGTCCATCCAGGAAGACGAAGGAATTAGCACCTATACCTGATTTATGGCGCGCGAGTCCCGAGCTAGCAATGAAATCGATGTCGTTGTGCGCGATTATATGCTCGATCTTAATGAGACTTTTTTTTGTTTTTAATTCAGTTATTGGAACGAAGAAGTTCGAGATCAGATATTTATGTACAATGAGACGGTTGGGAAGAAAAAAAAACTGTTGAAGCTTAAAATGTTTGGTTGGAGGAGGTTAATATATATTGCTTCATTTTCATGCTAAAGTGCTTTTTCCTGTGCTATGTAATATTATCATACTTTAGAGCGATGATACGCTTTGATGCATAATCTTAACCCTTACGTATATTTTTTTTTTCTTTTCATTTTATGCAATAAATATACACGTATTACGAATTTGAGAGACATTTATGATAAGGTAAAATGGAAAAAAAAGATTTTATTAAGGGTTCAAATCAATAAGTGTAAGGTCAATAAAACTGTTCGATAGATTTATTATAAATGCTGCAATATTGATTTCAACACTATTATATGAAAGCCAAATAAAATGGTGGTGATAAAGTCACAGGAGTGCATTAAAACTTATGTTTATTATCGCATGTATTAGTAGGTATGAGATTAAATTAGGAAATTTCTACTAGAGAAATTTGGAGCAGCCCCTTTTCGTATAACTTTTATGATTATAGTGAAATTAATTAATTTATAAAATTAACTTATAGTTATTCAATATCACGACTTTTATGGGAGTTAACATTTGTTCAGTAAATTCGTTCCAATATTCTTTTGCGTAAAATTATAATACCTTTTGATAAAATTTGTTCAAGTTTATCCAAATACAATATTGAAACACAAAGAAAATATTTTATTCATTTATTCTACGTACACTTTTGAATAGAATTTTGTAAAGCCGAATAAGAACATTATGTACTATCGTAAGTTCTTTTTTCAGAAATATCAAATATTGCACGATAAAAAGCAAATCCTTTATGTGATTTGTAGGAAACGATATTTTGGTTGAGAAGATTACTTTTAGTATTAAAAATTATTAGTTAAAGTATTTATTATTTTTAAAAATTATATCGTTATTTTAGTAGAATTTTAATAACTGCGATCCGAAGCTTATCGGTTTTATCGATTTCATGGAATATGCACGTGTGTATATATATATAAGCTTAATAAAAATGTCTAAAAATAGCTACTGATACTGTGTATTAATGTATTTTATACTGTCCCTATCAAAAGTTTCAAAAGGCATAAATCATATAAATAAATAGCTTTTGATATATGGAGGCTTGGAAGTTTTGCTTTGCATAGAAGTGTACTAGTTTGCATAGAAGTGCACTACACCCCTCAATTTCGAATACTCTTGACTTTTGGAGTTGGGAGTTTCATTAGAAATTTCCATCAATCCGTCATAAATTGCATTTTACTAGTCCCTTGGACAAATCTGTTGGCTACTGCACTTCCACGCGCAAATCAGTCTTTTAACCTTCACCATACTTTCAACAATTTTACGACCATAGCTGTATTTTTTGTAAATCCGTAAATCTACGAAGCTTGTGCACTCTTTTAGTTTATGAAAAGAGGTTTAATTTAAAAAAATTGATCTCCTTACTAAAAAGAAAACATTTTATCTTATATTATGGAAATCGTAACAGACGTATAAAACCATGTATAAAGATATCTACCGTTTAAAATTCAATAACACTGCATATTTCATTCGAATAATCGGCAGAAAGCAAAAGTAGTCTATAGAGTAAATCCTCCGGCCATGTTCCCCGTACATGTATATACTAATTCGACTGGGCACGTGTGTCCCCTGTACTCAGATGTTGAAATCCTGCCGGACGCTGAGCATGACGGTGCGCGGCCCGGCGATAGATCCACGCTGTCGGGGCGGACACCCGGTCTGGCCTCAGAATCGACAGCAGACCTGCAGCTGGATGGATAGGCAGGGCAGGCCAGCCTCGCCGCCACCCGTCAATCCGCGCGACTCCCGCTACGGGCCCAGGACTCGCAAGGTCGACCTCTGCATAGAGCCCGGTCAGTCGCTCGGCTTGATGATCAGGGGTGGCTTGGAGTACGGCCTCGGCATCTACGTCACCGGCGTCGACAAGGACAGCGTCGCGGACCGCGCCGGACTCTTGGTAATTCAATCTCTCTCTCCCTTTCTCCTCTACTCAGACTGATTTTCCTAGATCGGACCACTCGCGTATGCGAATGATGCGTATGTTGTACGTCGCTGAACCACACACTGATGAATTAGCTGTATAGTTAACGCGGCACCGAGGCTATGCGAGGTATAGATCTGTATCGTGCAGCTAGTTATTATATATAAGATGTACATTGATGAGCCTACTTTTGCATTTGCTCGAATAGCTTACATCGATCACGCGCTGAATTGTATATACCTACTAATAATATTTTATTAATCACTAAAGAATATTTCATTACGACGGAACGGTTGCGCGCAATAATTACATTCCTCAAAAGGAACATTATATTACAGATTCAATTATATCGATCTTTCGGTTTTCATTCTGATGGAAATACCTATATAGTTATTAATAATATAGATTGTCACGTTGTTTATATAAGTTCGAGTTATAGTGAAATAATTATATACTATGATACTAATATATTCTTAATCTTCAATGAGATAAAAGGACTCCTACCAAATGTGTATATATATCGCATAATATTATTTTTTACATATTTTAATCCATTTATTTATTTCATACTATATTATTATTGTAAAAGACTTTACTGTTTTGTACCGAATAAATTTATCATTTTTTGCTTAAACGGAAATAACAAATTAGTTACACACACGCACACACACACATACAAATGATCTTATTATTTTAATGCACACACATTCATTTATATCTGATATGTTTAATATTACCGTTTTAAACACAGTACATCATACTTGTTTCAAACATATAGGTTAGATAACAAACTCACGAATTAACACTTTTTATCTGTCAATCATCAAGCAACGGTAAGCATAGATTAAAGAATAAAAGCGTAGATTTTTAATAAGATTAAAAGAAAAATAGGAAAAATTTTCTATATATATTAGCATTTTATACGTTTTTTAACACTCTTTTTTAATAGTCGCTTACCATATATGTAGATTAGTTGCAATTAATCTTTCGATTTAGTATATTTTTCAAACTTGTATACTTTTGCTCTATATCGACTGTCAAATATTAAGCGCCGTGAAACAGGATGACGCGGATCAAAGGATCAGCGGAAGTGAAACCGGCCTCATTTTATTTCTCATTCTCGCAATAATGCGAAAGTAAAGCAGAATAAAGCTCGTCAGAAATAAACATAATCGTCAGTTTCATTCCTTTCGATTCGCTTCACCTTGGGCCCACAGCTATAGCATTTATCTATATACCTTATTACATCCGTCAATTCGTTTATCTCTATATGCAATGAATTGAACGAAGCAAAAACGAAAAGAAAAAAAAAAGAAACGAAAAAAAAATAGAAGAAGGCGATTGGTCGTAAATAGAATTGTATGTAACACCGTGGACGTGTGTGCGTGTGCGGCGTTGTGTGTTGTCGGACACAGGTGGGCGATCAAATTCTCGAGGTGAACGGTCAGAGCTTCGAGGAGGCAACGCACGACGAGGCGGTGCAGATCTTAAAGACGAACAAGAGGATGAGTCTGCTGATTCGGGACGTTGGCAAGGTGCCCCACTCGTGCACCACCAGCCAGCCGATGGTCGTGCCAGTATCGAGGTATCAGGATCACGACTCCCTGCTCCTCGAGAGTCCTGGAAATCATCGGCCGCCTAGTCCTGCGTAAGCACTTGCATACCATGCCTTACATACACCTACATTTCATCTATCTTTACTATACATATATATATAGTCTGATGAATATATATATACACAATATCTTCTTTCTTTTTTCTTTTTTGGCCTCTCTCTCTCTCTCTCTTTCTAGTTTTCTTTGTGCTAGGTCATGCGCTTTTCCGCAACGGCTCTACCCGGAATACATTTCTTTTATTAATTTTGAAATTCAAATTCTATCGGAGATCTTATACTTATACCCGAGAAAAGTAATATCGGATGTGAACTACATTTCCGTGGATTTATTGTCTGCTGTGCTGGAGGAATAAAGACTTTTAAATAGCGCGAATGATCGGACTTTTTATGGCCCCTGTCGTGCGCTAATAAAATTCTCCAACCCTCAAGCCTTGTAATGTGAATCGAAAAGATTTGCATTTTAAAGTGCCGTTTTATGTAGTGGATTTTTTTATTATTCAGTGCGCCAAAGCATATATACCCAATGAAGCAAACCTCTCGATAATAAAATATACATTTCTAAGATATCTTTATGTCTTTTTAAGACGCTATGCGTTTCAATCTATTAAATAATAGGGCTTTGTATAATATTTGTATCCGAGTACAGAATCCAGCAAATATCTGGCTTATGAGTAAACATATTCAAATTTCATACTATTACATATACTGCAATCGTGCATTTATTTTTATCTTTCAGCACTGTATATTTAATATCTGATTTAATTTTTTTATTATTTATCTTTATTTATTTATAATGAGCAAAATAAATAAAGCCAAACATTATATTTAATCTATACGTTTTGTTAGTATATTTTAATATGCTGATTATTCTATAATTATTATGCAACTTATTGGTATAGGGTAGACTGTTGTATTAAAAATATTAATTAAGAATTTAGTTGTTTGGAACAAGTACTTCCGAACTTAAGCTCAAAAAAATGGTTTAATTTTGTCTTATTGGAAGTGCTTATTCTGCCATATTTTTTAATTTATGCACAGCATGCCTCTTAAACACATTTCATTGGAAAACAGAAGAAATAAGCAGATATTGAGAACTAATCAGTAATTCCAGGTTTGAGGAAGAATTTCAATCGATTAAAATCTATAACGCACTCTAAGCTAAGAATACTAGTGGAATAATTCTATACTTGCAAAATTAATAACAAAAAATCGCTAAAATTTCTATATACGTTGTTTATTATTCTTAGTTATAAACTGATACAATGATGTATAATGATAATACACGATAAAACATTAATGCTCCAATGGTGGTATTTGCTTTTGAACTTTTGAAACTAGAATTATGCCACACGTGTATTCTCTTTAAATATGATTCTGTAATTTAATCCTTCTCTTTTGATGTCATGACGATTTTATTGTTTTGCAATTTTCTCGATAGAATATTACATTATAAAATCGTTACAAATTTAAATTGTATGTTTTATAAGCCCAAATATATTAAATTTCCTCCGTATATAATGTTAAACTCATTGTACTTATCAAGTCAAATAGATAAAGAATTTTCTTAAACATCAACAGCACGCTTTTGCATCTCCACAAATTTTAACTTTCGCTGTAACGCTGTGAATAAATAAACAAGATCCCTTGAAAAATTGTTGAAAATTGAAGAAAAAAAAATGTGTGCAGTAGAAAATAAGTAATACGGCACGTATAACTAATTTGGTCTGTCGTCTGTGTATTGTTGGCAATCGGGCGCTGAAGTAGCAGCATAAACGATTGGAGGCACCGAGGCGTACACCCGATCTCGGCGGCGACGGCCGCTATGGTCGAGGAGAAGGCTCGCGTCGTCCTGGCGCGCAGCGAGAGGGCCGCGCTCTCGCAGCTTCTCGCCGACTACAGAACCCGCAGACTGACCGTCGAGGATCTCGTCGTGAGCCTCGGCGACCTCCTCAACACGCACGAAAAGCTCACGCTGCTTACCGAGCTGCGCGAGCTCGTCGACAGCAAGGACAGGCCGGCGTTCGACGACCTCGTCTACAGACCTCGGCTCTCCAGGGTGAGTCTCCTCGCTCTTCTTCCTTTACCCTATAACCTTTTTCCCCGAGGCTCATCGTTGCAGGTTGCTCGTGCTACAACCGATTCCGGGCATCATTTATGTCATTTGCATTTTGTTGGGGTTCTTTGCCGAATCGCATAATGCGATTGTAACGAGCCTGGGAGAATTTAACGATTTGAATAGAAAAAAAGTAGGGTAAAAAGAGCCCGAGAAATTTTTGGATGAGAGAAAGACAGAATCAGATGGCCTACTCTCATTTGCATCGCAATCGATTATAAGAACTTACTACGTATAACGTTAAAAATAGAAGAACACGTATCCATTAATACATAAAACTTATAATATTTTTGATAATTTGAAAGGTTTTTTTGGTGACCATGACGTACAATTGTCAAAATAAAGAATAGCTAACTACAGCAGAAGTAAGATGTTGAATAATATGTACCTGTGAAATTGTCTTTATGCCAATGGTTTTTAAAGTAACTCGTGTTATTATATACGCATGTCGAAATTAATGCTTTTTATGCAGTCATGATAACTTACTACTTGACTACTTATTATGGAAATTGGTTAACTTACTATAAATAATCATATATACAACAAATTTATTCTATTAAATGGTAGTCTTTATCTTTAAAACATCACAGACTTTTTTCTACCCCCAGAATTAAAATA
This sequence comes from Megastigmus stigmatizans, assembly GCA_900490015.1. Lineage (NCBI taxonomy): Eukaryota > Metazoa > Arthropoda > Insecta > Hymenoptera > Megastigmidae > Megastigmus > Megastigmus stigmatizans. Next base: position 30,541 of record UELV01088788.1, read on the forward strand.
AGATTATATCTATTTTTTGTAACAGCCGCTTACAATGAACGTAATGAACTATTTATATCGCTTTGAAGTGCGCCGATAAAGATGTTTCCATTTAAAAGTATAAGACCCATTCAATGGCAACAAATGAAATGTCCCCTTTTTACCGACTACCTCGCGCGAAATGCTTTCCATTTGCATTTTCATTTATTAAAAAGTATCGCGCGCCCGCGCTCGCGCTCGCATAACACAACGCGAAAAGGGGAAAATTATACTTTACATTACCAAAACCATTGTTGTGCGAGAGATTACTCAGACTGGAAAATGTTTCAAACTAGTTTTTCTTTGCTATTGAAATTTCCCGCGAAATGAATATTCATTTTTATTGTTGTAGAGAAAAGGTGACAGGGCACACAACTCGGACCTAATAGTGACGCCATCGCTGCACGAGCTTCCGGTAAGTCCTCTTGACCCAGTACAATTTCCAACTCACATTATATCACGTTCGCCGACACGCAAATCTCTCTGTCTACATCTATACATATATATACATATATATTGACTTTTTTTGGATTTCGTGATGAAACCTCTTTATTATATACATATCTCTATATATCTATATCTATATATATATCTTTTTTACCCTCTGTCTGTGCATTATATACGATTTTACTGATTTAGCAGAGTTTTTTCTCTTGTACGTATTCACAATCTTGCCCATCTTCTATCACTGTTCTGTCTTCTATATACTCTTGCAACGAGTTTGATTCCAGCGCACACTTCGTTTCCTCATTCTTGTTTTTTAAAATCAATCGTTTTACAAGATAAAATTATTTCCGGCTTATAAGTGTCATTCCCAGTCAAAGAAACGATTTAATAATAATGTAAACGCAAATATTAAATGAACAACAAAAGAATATAAATTTATATGCATTCATCAAAAATAAGATCGCGAATCCGTTTGACTTTGGTAACCGCCTCTCTAAATTTGAAAGAGTAAGGAACGACTCGTATATGAACATAAAAATGAGCCAGACATTTCAATAGAGTAAAATAACACTCAAATTTAGTCATTATAACGTGTATTAAATTAATTTTGATTTTTCACTGTATTTTTTGTACAATTACAATAACACTATTACAAAAGTGGTTTATGTATTTTTTATTTAACGACGAGTAATTACTTACTTTTTCAAAGGCTTGATGACGATGGTTGAAAAAATATCAGTATTATTTACAGCTACACTCTTAATAATAATGATACTCTTAAAGTTGTCCAATGGTGTAGTGTTGTTTGCATTTATATTAAAATAAAAATTCTCTGAATGTGAATGAATTTCGTTGAAGTACACGAGGCGCGAACGTTTTTAAACAACGATATGCGCAAAAGGCACCGAGCGCAGCTGTTCACGAGCATTAATACTTTCTCCTTTGGAATAAAGGAAAAACTCGCCTGTCTTGCCTTCAAAAGCAGCCCCGAGAATCGTCTGTAATGAGAAATACAGAAGAGAGAAAGAAAGCGCGCCGCGGGAATACTCGTGCTCAAATGATTACTTTGCTCAACTCTCTACTGTATTCGTGTGTACATGACTAGATTGTTGAAACAACCCCAATAGCAAAATAATTTTCTCAAATCACATCCAGCGTAAAACATTGTATTAAAAAAATAGGGAAACTGCGACGATAAGAACAAAAAAATAACAACAGAACAAAAACATAAACTGATCTATAAAGCGGACGAGTCGAGGAAAAGCTCGAGAAATGACGAGAACAAGACAATAAAACAGACTGGAGCGTGATCATGTATATATATATATACATAAATATATATACATATATATATACACATATATATATATTTATGTGAGAAAGGACTCGAAGAAACTCGTTGTCGATTGGAGAGGTGCGAGGTGAAATATCAATGCCAAAAAAAAAGAATGAAGTCACAGTGGAACAGTCTACGGTAACCACACCGACCACGAGACTCAATAATTAAAGGCTTTGTTTATAAAAGGGAATGGGAAAACAAGAAAAGAGGGGGAAGAAACCAAACACGCGATAAACGTTTTCCGGATCGAACGTAAAGACCCGCGATGGCTCGTATCCTATATCCACAACACCCCCTTAACCCATAGAATGACGCAACATCTGCACGAGTACGCACTAACTTTCCTATATATATATTCTTTCTTAATTGAACTTTTGAAAATCTCTCTCACGATTTCTGCTCCTATGCTTTGTTTTCCTTTTTTTTACTCAGCCTGGCACGTCTATAATACATGCTCCATAAGGCTTCAGCATGAAAACCGAAAGTTGCGTTCGGCGAGGAGACTTTTATAAAACGCTATTTTCTTTTCTTCTTTTTTTCCTTTTTATTAAGCTTCCAGTGAACGAATTCAATTAAAATCAAAAAGAAAATGATTCACATCGAAATTTGATATTTTCGGCAATTTTTTATAAAACTCTTTGTCAGAAGCTAACGTATACGATATATATACAGAAAAGTTCGCATCTGTGGGGAGGATATTTTCGTCGATAAAATGGAAAAGTCAACTTTATATTTTCGTGGAAATAGTTACGCGCTTCAAGGTCCGACGTATAGTTCGATTCCTATACATATATCGATAATGCCCCGTCTCCGTCCGAACACACAAACCCACACACACACTCATACACACATACATATATATATATAGAACACTTGCGTATCACCGATGCAGCATGCGACGCACTGCAAAACTCCTTGACGTATAAGTTTGCCCCGGGATACCGACGGCAGCCAATGCAAGCGTGTAGCAAGTTCGCATAAATATTGTCCCGCTTCGACGCTTATCCTGCACCAGTGTTTGTTACTTTTGGGAAACTCTTTTTCCCAGCTCCTAGATAAAGTATTTTTCTCATAACTCTCTACAATCTTCTCTACTTCTCTTCTTCTTTTTTTTAACGTTGATTGCTCAGAACCTTTCTTTTGTTCTTTTCTTTTTGGTTTACAAATTGAATGATTGAAGTTTAGACTGGAATATACGAAAGGCGTTTGCCTATGTGGACCGAAACGAAACGTAATACATAATATAATATATTGATAAAAGAAACAAATCATTTAAGCATCATTAACTTCACACTTTGACGTTTTTGGCATTCTTATTATCGTAATTGTGTTGAAGCACAAAACATAAATTATCACAAAATATAGTTTAATTTTATTTAAAATGCCTACCCTACAGTAATAGAAATATGCTCAACATTTTTTCACGAAAATTTTTTTAAACATGTCATTTTATATTTCACAAAGGCCATAAAGAAACTGAAACACTGTGTGAGAAAACACCGTTTTATGTAAAATTATAAAACATATCAAATGCATTTACCGCGGTTAGTTTCAGTTCGCAGGCAGGCTGCTTTTGACATTGAACATATAGAACAAGGAATGCTTTTCTCACCGACACGCATACATAAATAAATTCACTCACATACAAATATGCTGCTTGTTGCTTGAGATGATCTGCACTGACAAAATGAACGAGTTTAATGTATAACTGCGCATATATATGAATGACTTGTAAGCAAATCTGTCGACATTTTTACCGCGAATGCATACGTTACACCTGAACGTGGACAAGTTTGCTCGAGCTTTGTAGCTTCTGTATTATCTAAAAAAAAAAGAAAACATCAACCAACAAGTGACACTTTCATCCATGAGCGAAAGTCGAGGAAAATCAACTTACCCCCTAATCTTTAATAATAATCATTTCCGCCATCATGTCTCTCCATCGCGTACCTATACTCGTTAAAGAACACGACGAATTCGGAAGTCGAGGTAGCCGAAAGTATACATTGATAAAGAGGTGGCCGATGTGCTGCGGTTGTATATATGGGGGCACTTAAATCGACAAATTATTTCGTGCCTTCCGCGTTCGCACGCGCAGAGAGAGAGAGAGAGAGAGAGA
>UELV01088789.1:0-10824 GCA_900490015.1 Megastigmus stigmatizans
GAGAGAGAGAGAGAGAGAGAGAGAGAGAGAGAGAGAGAGAGAGAGAGAGAGAGAGAGAGAGAGAGAGAGAGAGAGAGAGAGAAAGAAAGAGAGGCTTCGATCCGGTTTGTCGCGCAGCCCCGACGACGATCTCGACGCAACGCGCGTGTCAAAACAAGACGCGAGTGGACGCGGCCCTTCTATGCTGCATCTTCTCGTGGATACCCACAGTTTTTTTTTTTTTCATCGCGAAGGCGTAAATGTAAGGGTCCAGAGGCAACACTAAAATCGCAACGATCCTATAAAAGAAGGCGTTCTAGTTTTTTATTACGGTCTTGTTAAACGCCGTGATTTATGTTACGCGAGCTTGATCCTACTTAAAATGCGCTCGCTGCAGTTTGATGATTTACGAAAATTAGACAAACACGAAATGTTGCGGCTGGTCACTGGAGCGTTAGAAAATGCGTTATGCCATCGAAGAATTATACCCTTTGGAATGGATAGTTACATTTTAACGCGACTGAACTTTATTTTCGAATAATTCATGTGCTTGCAGGTTTTGCTAAATCAGAGATACTACGCAGAGAAATGTGATCGTTTTGAAGCTCTTGTTAGTAAATTAAGAAAGTAAACGTCATTATTTTATAATGTTTAAGAGGAATTAAGGAGATGCGAAAATTTACCTTTCCTGATGCAATAAGGACTCCCCTTAACAAATATTGGACTAAATGACGTGTAATTATTTGGCAAAGATATTTTCCAACCAACTTTTATTATTATTATTATTATTATTATTATTATTATTTATTTCTTGTTCTATATAATCACTGATAATTACGAGGTAATTGGCGGTAAGCCAAGTGTAAAAAACGCCGAAGCAATAAAACGGCCAAATGACCTGATTAAGTCGTCGTAAAAATGGGCAAAAATTCAAAATGGTATCAGAACAGTTCTCTCTCTCTCTCTCTCTCTTTCACCGCCAACCTCCTCGTTTACTCGCGTTCTCGTACACATTACATACTTATAACTACTCCGCGAGACAGAAGGCGTACCTATTTATAAAAGGTGATTTCATCGACGATTACCTACGCTTTCGCGTGAACAATCGTAAATTCACCGGTACGGTCGCGTATATATGCGCGCGCGCGAGCGAAAGATACACGCCAGATTTATCCCTTTGAAGCGGTATACAACGGGCTTTTTCGTCTATTTTCAGGTGAAATTTATTTTATATGCGGCGCTCGAGATCGGTTTCGGATAATACGTCTATAGTCGCTGGGTTTTTCGCGTGTCCAACAAAACTTATACTTACCTTGTTCAAATGAATTATTTCGAATAAAAGAAAATGAGTTTTGTAACCAGCTAATTCTGCTTTAGTTGTCTGAAAATAGACGCAGGAAAAAAATTTGTTGAACCAATAATTTTTGGAAATTCACGATGCTATCGTACAAACAGAGAAGCCACACGTAATGTTGAATAATAAATTGAGGGGTCACAATTGTATCTGGAAGCTCCGCTATTCTCTGTATAGTATACAGTTTCGCGTATTTATTGCGAAAAAAATCGTATAGTATAAAATGTACCATGGTCCTACTCGGAAGTTTAATAAAGTTCTAAAACGAATACAAAGCGCACACGCGCGCTAATAAAAAAAAGTATATCGTAATACCGCTAACAACGTCATATAGCGGTTAATCGAGAATCGCCAAACGCGGTAGGCAGTAGGAGGCTCGAGCGAAGGAGAAAGAGAGAGAGAGAGAGAGAGAGAGAGAGAGAGAGAGAGAGAGAGAGAGAGAATGAAGCAAAACTTAAGAAGCAAAGATGAAAAGATAAAAAAAAAGTGAGGAATGAAGAAAGAAAATTGATACTTGGTACTCGGTTATTACAGGCATAAAGGCCTCGAGTTAGCCGCGTAATCCTTAACATTGGTTTCACGACTACACCAGAGCGGTGCGCGCGCGCTGCTGCAGTTAATAATCGATCGGCCGCAGGTCTCGCCGCGTCGCGCCATGCGAGGCATTATAAAAGCATGCGTGCATGCAGGGGAATTCATAAAACGCGCGCTCGAGCCGCCGCGGTGATAAAAGCCAGGGCGAAACGAGCGCTTCCGCGCATGCGCGACTGTAATTGTGTCGTAAATCCGTTTTTGCCGCGCTTCTTGGATTTTTTTCATCTTCGCTTCTCTTGTACGCGCTCGCGGTAGTTCCGAGATTTTCCGGGTGCGTTACAGCTCCGATTATGAGCGTAGCGAATCCGACTCGAGTACAATATGTGTGTTCCTATTTCATTATTTTTGGTTTTTCAACGGGGACTGTGAAAACGAGATTTGCGATACAACGATTAAGGGCGATTTTGAAGAACCGTTCCATTATATATACATAATATTATATATGGTATACGAAAGATGAAGGAATTCATAAACTGTAAAAAAAATTGTATTTCGCGAAAGGACGTGTAGGAGAAAAAGAGCGCCATCTGATTTAATTAATTCCACGAGGAGATCTCAAGTGGTCGATGGAATTTCTGTAGCCGCCTATAAGCAGAGTGTTAGCTTTTTAGTGGGATTTTAACAAAATTAATTAATACGAAGACAAGAAAAATGGGCCCGGCCAAGAATTTTTCGGCATAAAATAACTCGAGAATCAATCATGCCAATTAAAAACAATAATTTTAAATATGTCGTCTAATTATTCGGCGCAGAGGGTCTCTCTCGCGATCGAGCGCAAAAAGGGCCCCGGTAAGCCGTAGCCGCGCGATTTCAAAAGCAAAGTTTGGAAATACGCGCGGGCCGCTCGCTCGGGGGAGAGAAAGAGAGTGATTAGGAAAAAAAGGGGGTATACATATATAGAGGTGAGCTTGATGAATTACTCACATTCTTTGTTGCGGACCATGGATTGCTGAAGGGGCGAGTCGTCGACCTCCGCCTTCGGTGGGGACTGGTTGCCCTCCGCCATTTTCGACCCGTTGATGATGCTCGTCGCTGCCTTTTTCAAAACGATCCCGTGTCCCGTCTTTTCCTTCGCCGACTGGAGCTTCGACGTCTTTTTATTGCAATTTCCGACCTCGTGCGAAGATCGATCTCTGTTTTCGGGAAAGAGAGAAGCGAACGTCAGACTTCTTGGTTGAAATATTAATTTGCTTAATTAAACCGTTTCCTTGTTTCAAGAAGTTGTTTTGACATTTGGATTTAGACTACGATTCGAAGACTTTGGTTTCTTAATTAGAAGCTGCTTTGAATCGAAAATATATATATATAGCTTGCATTGTTTCTATTTTCCAATCAAACAGATTATTTATTCTAAACAGGTATTTCATACGTGTATATTTTATTGAAATTATATTTTAAGTCGAAAATACGCAGAAGGTTAAAGCTACTTTTTACTGTGTAAGCAACAAAAGTAGTAAAAAAATATAGGCTGCAAAAGAGAATTTTCGTCTTAATCCCAACTACTTTACTGCAACAATGTAATGCAGGATTCAGAGATTAAACGTAAAGCGAACTTACAGTGACTTACAGTGCAAACGAGAGATACAAAGTTTCAGATTATACTTTTCGCATTATGCAAATACGAATCAACGATACTGGATTTAAAACTGCATCTGCGCTTCACGAATTGAATCCCAGTACTTATAATGCGTATTTTAATTTCGCTAGCTAAGCGGTTTAAATATTACATAATACATGAGAAACGTTACACGATAATATTGTACGTTCTGAAAATGTTACAAGCACGTGCGAGTCCCAGTTTTAGAACCTGCATTTAAAGAGAAAGAAACTTCATAGTTTTTCTTTACGCCAAAAAGCATATGGAATCTAATTAAAATAGCTCATATTGTGTGGTATTAAAGAAACAGTTACCAATCTATGTTTATGTTTGTTGAGGTAGAAATGTGAAATGTAACGACATACATTAATTCAATCTCATTACAATGTTTCTCAAAAAGGCACAAATTGAATATTTAGTATTACAATAAGTACTATGGTTTTTGCTAAACGTCACACAGGAATAACTGATGAATTTTCTGTTAGATCAGGTTTAATCCCCCTGTCAGTAAAATTTGAGTTTATAAAAAAGAATGATTTGATATCTTGATTATCGGTAAACGTGCAACGTGACTTTAAATATTTATGTTTGTCTTTGCATAGTTGATTTACAATTGCAAATAGCTATTGAATGTGCTAGTGTACAGAACGCCATCTGGTCAATTACAACAATGGCACATACAAATGGATTGAAAATATTAATCGAACATACATAGTTAGCCATAGATAAAATTCATAATCCGACATATTTCTCAGGAATACAAACTAGGGAATGAAAACTATGAAAATGTAAAGGTCCCACGCTACAATGCCCACAACCCAACAAAATACCTACGCTACATCAACCACATCAGCTATAGAAATACACCATAGGTAAGAACAGACAGAAATATCAATCAGTCTCTGACCTATCCTCCTTGATATCCTTGATATCGCGCTTATCCTTCCGGCCCTTGATAATGCCCTCGATCTTCTTGAGCTTGGACTTGAGCTTCGACTCGGATTTGATGGGTTTGCGGAGAGCCGCTGTACAGTGCTGAGCTTGGGGTTCGCTCGTCGAGTCTGCCGGGGCTGTCGTGGCGGCGCTCCCGGCGCTACTACCGTTGCTGCTACTGCTACTGCTGCTGCTGCTGCTGCTGTTGCTGCTGTTGCTGCTGTTGCTCAGCTGGCTCTGGAGGGACGCGGGGGCGTTCGGCCCAGAAGTCGAGGCTCTGGTGCTGGTGTAGTCCTGCGCAGAGGCGACCACAAGATTTCGAATATCATCCGTGCACCCAACAGACACGCGTGCTTTTATTTTTGTTTGCTTACAACACGCGCGAGGTATATAGGAAAATGTTTAATGTGGGGAGTCTCTCACCTTGAACCACTCCGGATAAATGGCGCTAATAGTGTCGAGCAGATCTTGGTCCAATTGAATCCTCCAAAAGGGAGAGCCGCTGTCCAACCTGTGGCCAGACTCTGTAACCACAAAGAAAAGGGACCTATTAGTTTTATTATAGCTTGAGAAAGTCATTTCGTATGCGATTCGTATTCTGAGTGTGGTTTATAATATATCAAAATTTGAATAAAACTTGTACAATTATATACTGAACACAGGATCTTTTGTAATTCATTGTCAGTACAGTTCTTTAACTATGAGGTCATGAGACTTGAAATGGACCGAAGGGAATGTGTCTTTACAGTTAATACATGCGACATACGTCGTTTATTTTTTCACAAACGGTAGAAATCAACCTCGGGTTAATAGTTTAGTGATCCAAACGAGGATTAAGTGCAATTTCGACAAATACTGCAAAGTCATCAATTTATTTGAGCCTAGAATTCATATAACTTGTTGCATTATCGACCAATTACAGTTCTGAAATTGTTCCATACTCAAAACTGTCATAAACGAACACTTTTGTCGAATTAATGAAGGATTCCAGGTGGAATGTTTCACAGGTTGGAGTATTCGTTTGCGTGGCGATTAAGAAATTCTACAGGAAGCCGGCGCTGGGTTAGAATTTTTAATTGCACCATTAGGGCTCGAAATCACGATTCGGCGCTACAAGCTCTGCATGAGTAATCGAAATGAAAACACGAGTTTCAAAATCATCATTACACGTTTCTGGACAACCGACAGTTTAAAGTCTCAAACGCTACCATTATTCAAGATGAAAAAGGCAGAAAAATATATTACGGGGCCCGAGCGAAATGTCATGGACTTCTTAAATTCATAATTAAAGTACACTTTCGCTGGTAAAGAGTTAAATGATGGACTTATTTTCGAGTATTCATTTATTACTACAATTTTATACCTCAAATTATATTATAAATTTGTTTTAAGAGTCTACTTCATAGATAACTTCCTTACTAACGATATAGGTGTCGATTAAAATTGCAATAATTCTCCAGGTTAAATCAGTTTTACACTTATAAGCATCAAGACTTTTGCATCTTCTACATTCAAATTTTTTAGATTATAAAGATAGTTTTGGAAATAACCGATCGTCACTTTTCCTCGATACCCCAAAGCTTTCTCCTCGAGAAAGTAATTATAAAATACAATCCGTAGTTATCGAATTAAAAATAACCATCCTCTGTAAACATAATTTAAACACCACCATTACGTACTAATGGATTTATAGAAGATTCCGCTGCTAATTAATCAAAAAGTTTTTAAACGAAAAATCTCAAGTCGTACAAACTACGTGACGTCAAGGTGTTAAAAGTGGTACAGCCATGACGTCAGAATTTTCTTTAAATCGAGTACGTAATGCGTTGGTCGTCGCCATTAAAAAGCAATTGGTCCGGGAAAAAATATTCAACTCATCAGCATATTTTAACGAAAAGAAAATATTATTTACATTTACTGCGAACCCGCCCCAGTTTGTTATTAAGTACATATCGAAACATTTTGTCCTCGGTGTTTTATATATATATATCTGTAATTGCTTAATTCGCACACGACGTGCACAAAACGGCCGTGCATTAAACTCGATTATTATACAAATATCGTGTTTAAAATAATACACACGCAGCCAACCGTATATTTACTCGCGAGACCGCAGTGCGTCGCGGGCGCATCAGAACTTACATAATTATACACATCCAACAAATGTCCGCGAGAGATGAAAGTTAAACTTTCGCTCCTTATTACAAAGTTTAACGCGCGCATTCGGACAATCGCGGAGGACGATAATTACGAGCATCTCGTACGAGACAAAAGTCAAAAAAGAAAAAAAAAAAAGAAACGAAGCACCGCGAAAGTTGCGCAAACGCGTCAAAAATGCCCCATCGCTGTTAAGGAGCTGTCAGCGCTTTATCCGTTGCCGTGCAGTCCGCGGAAGCTGCGCTGCTCGCGGCATATATCAAGTGTCCTCTCTCTCTCTCTCTCTCTCTCTCTCTCTCTCTCTTTCGACGAGGGGGCAGCGCGTTATCTCGGCGTGTACATACGTACGCACATAATACGCAACCGCAAAAGGGCTAATGGCCCGGCTACCACGCGACGGGGGCACACGCGCGCACCGCCTTCTCTCTCTCTCTCTCTCTCTCTCTCTTGGTTCAGCGGAATGCCAAACGGCCGACTTCTTCTTCTTCGCCAAGCGCATACCTTCTCTCCTCTCTGTCTCTCTCTAATTTAAACGTCGCTCACTTCCTATATATATGCGTTCTCCTCGTGCACGTCGAGGGTGTGAAAAATATCATTGGCGCGCTCGGTACGAAGTTGCTGCTGTAGCTCCGGAGCTGATTGCGAATCGGAGAAATATATTCACTCCTCGAAGCGCGCGTGTCTTGTATATATATATATATATCGCCGAGTGCGCGAGCTCGCGATGTTATATACACACGTTGCCTTCACTATAATGCGCTCCTTATCTTTTATAAGATTCTTTATGTAAATAGCTAATTAAAGGCTTTATGCTCATTGATAAGTATGTATAATTGAAGCTAAACAGTGTTTTAAACGATGGTTTGATGATGTTGTTTACTTTGTAATTGCATGATGTACATAGTCGTACCCGACTAACGCAACTATATTAATACGGCTATCGATGTATAATAAAGATAAAATATAACCATAATAGTAATCTTTTATCTATACGTGATGGAAGATTCTTAAACTCAAATAAATTGGCACAATCGCCGTTCTGTCTCGAAAATATGGTCTACGATTAAATATGCAATACAAGTAGAACGAGTAGAACGAAGACTGGCATAAGGTGCAATTTTTGATAAAACGTGTTCGCGGAGCAGAGAACGGCTGCATGCAGGAAAGGTTGATACGTATAATCGAGCGGTCGCATTTCGCGATCGGTGCAAGTCCGTATAGCGGTGTCATCTCGATCGGTGCAGCCGCCCCCTCTTGGCGATTTCTCTTTTCCCGCTCTCGCTCTTTTTCTCCGTTTCTGCATAGGACTCGCCTTCTCTCTCTCTCTCTCTCACTACTCTGTATTATATACGTTACTCGTGCACGGTAGCTGCCGCTGAGCAGGAGAGAGAGAGAGAGAGAGAGAGAGGAGGACTGAAAATGAGAGAAAGAGAGAGGTATATAGTTCTCCGCGAGTGTATACGAGGAGAGAGAAACCGGTGGTCGGCGGACCTCGTTACGACGACATTCTGCGGCCCGGCCGACGAGACGCGTGCCTTGCCTTCGAGATGGGGAATCGAACGAGGAAGGTCGACAAGAGCGAGGAGGACAGATAGAGTGAGAGAGAGAGAGAGAGAGAGAGAGACGAACTCCTCTCTCTCTCTCTCTCCGTTCCCCCGGGACTTTCTGAGAGAGCCTGTGTGTTTTGTCGAGAGCCGGAGAGAGAAAGAGAGCGCGATATCGCGAAGAAGAAGCAGCAGCTCTCCTTGTCTCTCTTTTCCCGCGGAGTCAGAAAACACGAGTCACATCGATAAAATCGCAGCTTCCCGGCGGCATATATATATATAGCGTAAGCTTTGCTCCGCTTATTTCATGCGTATGGGCCGTGTCATGGGTGTCCAACTTACACACGTGTGCGCGCGCGATCCCCTCCTCTCTCACTGTTCTATTATGCACTCTCTCTCTACTATACTCGCGCTGCTGCAGCTATATCGTATTTCGAGATTTGGAGGATCTGATTTTCAGGGCGCGTCTCTCTCTCTCTCTCTCTCTCTCTCTCTCTCGCGTTCCTTTTTCGTGCTCATGTTTGCAGGCCGGGGTGAAAACGGATACGCGCGTCTGCTTTTTTCGTGCGAGCGAGGAAACGTGTGTGCAGTGCAGCGCGCGAGCGTCCGAGAAATGGTTCGGGGAAGCCGGTGATAGCGGAAGGAACGGATGAGCTAGTATTTGTGTTTTTAGGATGGTGCGCGCTTTCGTGGAAATGCAGGAGGTGCTTTAGTACTACTGCGAAAATATAGACGCTCGATGCTAATTGAAAAATTGGATTACATATATATTAATCGAGAGATTGTGCACTCGCGCAGTCTACGAATAATTAGCGCTTTTTGCGTTGTCGATATAGTTTATACAAGTATGCGGCTTATTTGACTTTTATAGGCAGTGGTAAATTGAAGGAATAAAAGTAATGATTTGATCAGTAAGCAATTATCTGTGCGGCAATTATCATGTCCGAGAGGGAATGAAATAGTGTAACGCGCGAGGTGGTGATTGTCGTCGTCGTCGTTCGTAGCAGCTTCACCTTAACCCAATAACAGTTCGCATTTTGTTCTGGGTCCGAGCAAAGTGTCCGCCGTATACCGCACTGTGCAGCGCCGCAGAGTCCTGCAGACACTTCTAGTGTTCTTACCGCCGCCGCTCAATACAATCGCGGCGATCTGTAAATCACTCCATGAATCAGTCGTTGTCGCGGATTCTTTTTACTTTTACTTTTCTGCTTCTCTCTCTCTCGTATTGTCGTTCCCTCTTATTTTCTCTGCACACCTCTCTTGGCTGTTTCTTTTTTCTCTCTCTCTCGATCGCGCAGCAGTTTTTTTTAAAAATTGTCTTCGTTTAGTAATGAATGTATACGCTGTATACGCAATACAAAGTATAAATTACTCGCAGTGAATGCAATTGCCGCTGCTGTTGCTGGTATTTCACGGTAAATTTTTCATTTTCACTTGCTATAACGATCGATCGATAAATTAATCTACTTTAAATTATAAGATAAGCATAAAAATAATTCTCTTATTATGTATTTATGAAGTATTATTGAGACTTTGTATTGTTTATGTAAACTCGAATACTAACGATGAGTTTATGAAGTAAACTCAAATACAATTTCGCTATGAATATGTAATCCAGTTTCTTGAATAGTATACTTGAATAATTGACATCGACACCCATCAAAGGAAAATATTGAAACAGATTTTACGAATTCATTCTAAATAATTATTATTACGCGTATGCAAGACCGCACTAATTAAATCAATAACGAAGCACAGTAGTTGCAAGCTTAACCCTCATTTCGCTCATTCTCGAGCTGCTGCAGTCTGCAGTATAAGAAACAGAGAATCGGTAGTTAGAAGTGCAGAAAGAGAAGGAAGGACGAGAAGGGGGCAGTGGGGGAGGGGGAGAATGAACGAGCGGAATACGCGTATATATTGACCGTAGGACGATATATCACTATCGGCGTCTCGATCGGCGATCAGATAAGCGAGCGTCTTTAAGATCAGTCTAACGACCTCATCGTTATGTCCCGGGCTCTCGCTGATGGGCCGGTGACATTCTTTTGAGAGAAAGATAGAGAGAGAGAGAGATGCAGTGCTGCAGCAGCAGTAGCTCGGATGTGTTTACATTCTGATGTATGGCGCATGAAATTTGCATCGAGCAATATTGCGCGTCTCTCGTCGCTCTTGCCCCGATGATTAGAGAAAAAAGCCGGGAATTTCGAATTATTTACGAGCTTGTTAAAGAAACGTAGTCTGCCTGTGCGTCTCTCTTTCTCTCTGTGTGTGCGTGGTGGACCGATGCTTGATGATTTTCTCTCTTGATTGATACAAAATAAGAAATTAACTGTGATAACACCGCGAGGGGCAAGAAAATGATAAATATTCCGGCCAATGAGAAGCGATTCATTAATTTAGTGGAATGCACCGGTACACTCTCGGCCCTCGGTCTTCTTTTTCTTTTTCCCAGTCGAGGAGAGTACTTTTAATTAAATTTTTATCTTCAAAGTGCATTTTTCATACGGGGGTCGAGAGCTCTTCGCGCATACGCACGCACGCACAACTTCGGCGAAGCTGAAAATTTTTTCTCACCTCGTATAATATGAGCTATCGGTGCGCGCGCATCGCATACATTTCAATAAATCGAGCTGAGGCATCCCGCTTTTGAATTATATATATATATA
>UELV01088792.1:0-15888 GCA_900490015.1 Megastigmus stigmatizans
ACACACACACACACACACACATACACGCGCTCGCGCGCGATGAAAAGAGCAAAGCAAATCAAGCAGAGAGCGAGAGAAGGAGTAAAAGAGAACGTCCTCGCAGTCTTCGCCGTCGTCGGAGGCCCTGCGGCTCTCTTTCTCTCTCGCAGGTGGTATTGTCTATGTATACATATATATATGTATGCATACATACCGACGATCCCCAAGCTCCGAGGAGGGACTCGAATGTATACGTGTGGGTATACACATATAATGCAGTTATCGCATGAGAGTAGACGAGAAGAGAGGGGCGCAGAGTGTGCAGGTGCCGAGTGTTGGTGAGATCAGAGCTAGTGTATATATATATATATATGTACGCTGTGTATGTGTAAGTACACCGGCTCGGTGAAATTTTTCCAGTCCGGGGAAGAGGGAGAGATGTGTCATTATATTTCCTGCCCCCGCACTTCGGACCGAGAGATCCCCTGGCCGGTGCAGATGGGTGCGGGCCCTTCTATATACTATGTAGCCTCAAATATAGAAAACATATCGTAAAAGTGTGTTGGACTGTGCGAGCAAGATGCGATGTTCGAACGAAATTTTGGTAACACCATCAAGAAGTTGAACGTTACGGTTTGCTCATTGAAATTTCGCCAAAAAATTATATTTTAAATTAATAAATGATACTGTCTTACAATCGAAGGTACAGTTATCATCCCGATGATTGACTATAAATTTAAACACACTTAGCTATGCAAACTCTGAATGTTTATACCTGGAATTCAGGGTCAAATTTTTCTCCTATTTATACCCTATGAATTTCTTATAAATTGAAATTCCATTCTATGTATCGAAGATACCCATCATTGAATCATCACGAGATTCTCGTTTGCAAAATATAAGACTTTCCTATTACCATTTAAGTTTATTTACAAATAAGTAGCGGTTAATTTAACTGTAATAACCTTGGTAATAACATTATCAGCTTCTTCGTTGGCAGTTACTTTCCTGCCTGGGTATGTGCGGTCCCATATACTCACGTGAAACTTCAAATTTCAAAAGTATAGCCAATTTTTTATAATACTTTGCTAAATTTTGCTTAAATAGGTACTTTTTAACCGAATTGAATGATCTTTCAAGGGAATAACAAAAAGTTACTTTTCTTACAAACAAAATTACTGATTCATATCTTCAGTGTTGTATCATTATTCTACGATTCGGTTTGCTGGAAAATTTGAATCACTGGCGTTCCTTAAAACTACCTAGATCAATTACCCTACGATACTCATCGAAATCGTTAACAACCTCTGTGATAACATCTTTTCGGTTTCACATATATATACTACTCGAAAATGTTGGCGAAACAAAAAAATTCGGAACGCGCGCAAAGACAATTTAGCGGTCGTGTCCACTTCACCGATCTTGAAGAATAAGAAGGGAAAAAAAGGAGCGCACCACGTTTCTCTTCTCTCGAAGACCGCGACGAAGACGAAGTCACCTATACATATACGTATATACATATAATGTGCTCGTACAGTACGCACAACACAAAGCCCCTGCATATACTCACAGCGGGGCAGGCACTGCAAGAGAGTTGAGCACCTTCGAAGGTAAAACGCGCAGGTAATATACCTGTGTGCCCCTCAGCCACTCTTTTCCCTCTCTTAAGGACCTCTCCAGCATACCAGTTTCCCCACTCCCCAACTCCTCGGCGCAGCCTCACACACACACACACACACACACACACACGCCCGCGTATACACACTGCACAAACACAGCAGAGGCTGAAACATAGAGAGGCCTGGGACCGCGGCCTCTTCTGAGAGGCTCGCTCCGTCTCTCCCTTTCCCTCCGAGAAAGACACGTCGCTCTCTCTCTCACTCGCTCGCTCGGCGTCCGCTTATATATACCTACTCCGCTTTCGAGAAAAAGAAAGAGAGAGAGAGAGATAGGAGAGCCCGTTAAGCCGCCGCTGCCGCCGTAGTCGCTGCCGCCGCTGCCGCTGCCGCCGCCGCCGCCGCCGTTGTCGTCGTCGTTCTTGGCGCTCTCCAGTAGTGCAGAGTCGCGCGCCTCCTCGTACCGATATCCCAACCGCGCCGATATTATACACCACACTAAAGCACGCCGTATAATATGCCAGCGGAGCAGCGCGCGACCTCCCTGGATTTTACGTGACGATTCTTCTCCTCCCTTCCTTCTTTCTCTCTCTCTCCTCTCTCTCTCTCTCTCTCTCTTTCTATCCTTCCTTTCCTATACCATACAATCGACCGTTTCCTCGCGAATATCGAGAAAATCGGCCGAGTGCATATACGCTGTATACATCACCTTATTGCAATATTCGCATGTTCAGTCAGTGAACCTATACAATAGATCGTCGTACAAAAGTGGTGCCAGCAGCAGTAAGAATATATAGTTGAGTTTTGTTGTGATTCTCGAAGGTAGAAAAGGATCGAGAGAGAGAGAAAAGATGCCTTGCTCGGCGGTGACGCTGTCGCTGGCGACCATAACCGGCATAATCGCCACGGCGCTGCTCGCCATCGCCTTCTCCACGGATAACTGGCTCTACACGGAGGTCAAGCGGGCGCAGATTCAGGTGAGAGAGACGCAAGCTGCTTATAGGTTCTTCTTCTTCTTCTTCTTCTTCTGTTCTGTATACTTATACCTTACTGCCAGTGAACACGCTGATTTCTTTTTTCGCCCTCGCTCTCCCCCCCCCCCTCTCTCTCTCTCTCTTTCGTGGCGAGACGCGATCGAGATGCCGATGAGAAGCGGTTGGGAAGAAAAAAAAATCGTAGTTTGCGTCGAGTATTTACCGATACTATGGGATCCTTTGCGCTTATCTATATATACTTGTTACTAGGGGAGAGGTTTTGGCGGATAGGTACGGGCGAAAAATTGCTATACCTATAGGCAGCAGCGAAAAGTGACGGTTGGGAATGGAGCGCGGAACGTGCGCCGTTTGAAATTGAGATGATTTTCAACCGTATCGAGTTCCGCTCCAAATTCTGTGGCTTAGAAATCGGAGCACGATTTTTCATTTATCACAGATCGACTGACTCTCTTCGGGTATAGAATCGTGGATAGATCATAGTGTGTGGGAGTCTCTAATCTACTTTAAAATTGTTGTTGTTCCGAAAATGCGAATACTATCGGTAATAGAAAAGAGAAAATGAATAGTTTTGTTCTCTGATGATTATTACAACCGCTTATTAAGTCTCTATCATCTTCTTTTTTGGAACCTTCCATTCATCTTTATAATCATCGTCAAAAAGTTTATTGAGTTAAAAGTATTCTCGGATACTTTTTAGCTCGGTTACTTTTGCTCCTTGAACTATTAGTTTCCAAAACACGCTTGCTTGACTTGTATTTACTCATAACAACTTCATAATTGTCAACAAAACAATTTGAAGTGTTGCGCCTTTAAATAACTGCTATTATTACGAATTATGATGTTTATTCAAGAGGCAGCAATACTCATTTAGTTTTAAAATGAATTTAAATTCATGTACCAAAGTATCAATGATTTATGCACTTATGAAGTTGCAGGTATGTAATTGCATAATATTTGGGTAACGATGCGAAAATACAGAATTTCACAATATAAACATCAAATATCTTTACTTATTTCTTACATATAATTACAACGTCAATTTAAATGTACGCGTAAATTAAAAGTACATATTTTCTTTATTTTTACCATAATGAAATATCGTGAAATCTTTCGATAGTAAATCTTTACCAGGAAAGATGAATACGATTATATTTTATTTATATATGCATACTTGTATAGAATCAATTAAATCTGACCGTTTTTCAACTCCTTATACGAATTAACGGAAACACTTTATACATTTTCTACATTTTAATAAACTTTATTTGATAAACAGTATATACATTTAATTGCATAGTTACTTTTTTAATTACAGTTAATAATTACTATAAATTATTTAGCATGTATCCATTATCTGAGCTTCGATTAATTATCTATTATAAAAAGAGTTCATCAGAATGAGGATACTTAGTTAGTAATCCAAAGCATCGAATATGTTTTGTTAATGATTTAATTCAGCGGGTATCAGAACTACCGTTCAGCACATCGATCAATCACGTTTTGTAGTTCACGTGAAAACACGAAGCCACAAGTGCATCGAGCAACTGACTGGTCACATACTCCACTTTTGACCAGTTACTGACTAGTTATACCACTTGTAACGGTTAATTTCCTATCTACGGGAGTGCGTTGCAAGAAAAATTCTGAAAAGCATTGAAGACGAGCTTACGAGAACTCATTAAATAAATACATTTGTTTTTGCGTTAAAGCATCGCGGTGTAAAATTTTAGTTGTTCCGATAAAAAAAAAAACAACACTCCTGAATACATAAAGCGGCATTGCAACAACTGCAAGATCCCCTAAGGCGATTTAAAAACTTAAAGTTCCAGCGCGGTCGGATTACTAATAGAAAACTTGGGAAAGACCGGAAATACGTTAAATAACAGATACGCTTTCAGCAGTTACAAATTATATACATCGATGCTCATAATATTTAAGCGTAGCATTCATTCGACTGCTTCGCTCTTTTTCGTAACGACGTTTCAAATTTGAATATAAAAGAATAATGCGCGCGTCTGTTATTTTTAAATTATTAGAATGCAATGATGCATGGGCATATAGAGAATAAAAAGCGATGAGGTTCTCGAGAGATACGATTCATACGGCACATAATGTGACATCCCTCGAAGTTGATTGAAGATGAAAGAATTTTACAATCGACTGATTTAAATTTTAAATTGAAAACTCGTTTCGAGGTGGAGGCGAAAAACACGTGGATTTACAGCTTTCTTACCATGCGATTCCAACTATAGAACGTAAATTCAACAGAAAAACTCGTTGCTATTAAAATTTTCACAATAACGAGAATAATAAATAATGCGCAACATTATTGCCAAGTATTTCTGTCTTCCCTATCCTTAAGTTTAATGTAGATGTATGCACTTTTGTCGTCATTATATTGGAACAATACATAACATGATTTATAGAATACAAGTTGAACGAGCTCACTTTTCATCTCCATCTACTTTACTCAATGCAGTCTTGTATCACATCAATCACAATAGTAGATAATTAGCCAACAAGCAACATAAATTTAATGAGCAGCATTTTTAAACAATCCAATATCTACAGTCACATGTTTTCGGTTTTAAGCAGATATTTATAATTTTACGTAAAATTGTTTTATAATTAAATGCGCTAATGAAGCTGTTCTAAACATGCGCATGTTACAACAGCCACTAAACTCCGAAAATATCGCAGCATATTATAATAATTAATCGACATAACGAACATCTCTTCACGCGTCAATCTATCCACGCTCGAAAAATATCCGCAGCAGTCCCGAATCAGCATATACAGTTTTACCCAATCTGCTCTAAAGATCCTTCGCGCAGACAACCCGCAACATTACCAAAAAAAGTATATACCCATTACATAGAGGCGCGAGTTTTCACGCGTCGCTGTTGCGTAAAATTCAACTCGCGTGCCTCTCTCTCTCACTCTCTTTATAGACACGACGAGAGCGACTGTGACCCCTTTTTTTCTCTCGCCTATCCCTCGACTCGCGCGCGCGGGCTATCGGATTTTCAAACGGCCGAGCGTGAAATTGCGTTTCCCCGCTCCCTGTGATCGCGGCAACAAACAGCTGCTCTCCTATACAGTCTAGCGCTCGCCGCCGTGTCACCGATGATGAATTCGCGAGCTGGACTATAATGCAGTTCTAAAGCTATGCACTTTCTCGGGAGTCGCGGTGAGTTTTGTCTTGGTGGATTTAAGTTGCGAGTTGCGGTTAATGTTGTGTTTTGTGTTGTGTCCGAGCACAGACAAGCCTTTGCTGTAGAATTTTTTTAGCGAATTATCTTTTCAAGTTTTTCAGGTGATTTCGAAGACTGCACGAGTACTGCGATATGTTTTATTCGAGGAATTTAGGAATTGTTGAAATACGTTTCTTCTTATTTTTTTTTCCTTTGAATATAAGTAGTTTTATGTGTATGGTGATTACATAAAATTGCGATAAGATTTGGTAACTGATCTTTCCAGTAATATTGCAAATGTTAAAATATATATTTGAGACAATAATTAATGGATTAATTTTCTATACTTAATTGCGAGAAAATACATTCGATCCGAAAATTATAATCCTTCATCTTGCAGCATACGCAACAACGTCATTCATGGAAAACAACGAATTAACCCCTCACGTATATCTTAATCATCCTAAAACATTGCATTACACTACCGCGACCTCTCGCCTACATATCCCCACACCGATAAAATTGAAATGTTAGCTCAGGCTATCGTCGCTCTGCACCCCGCAACTCCAAACGCATAAACAGACACAGGGAAGTTTAAAGAGAGAGAGAGAGAGAGAGAGGGAGAGAGAGAGAGAGGGGAAAAAGGAAAACCGAGAAAAATCAATGTCTTCTTCGTTGCTCAAAAGAACAATAACGGAATGCGCGCCACGGCTCGGCACTCGATCCCTATTATGCTGTCGGTGCTGCGCAGCTGCAATTACGCGCGAAAAGCGAGCTAAGAAAGGGAGCGCGCGCGTACTCTTTTTAAAGTGCAATTAGCATTTTCCGCGGCGGAAGTTGCACGTTGGCTTGCTTGCTTACTTGCTTGCGAGCCACGGCGGTACTGCACACCTATATAGGTTCTCTCCCTCAGTTTTCTGTCTACATAACTATATAGGAGCCGCGCTTCCCCCCTATATACACGAGCCTCTCGCGAGCTCTACGCTAGAGGTGCAGGTTAACGTCCGATGCCGCGCGAGCGCGTGTGCACACGGGATTCTTTCGCAAAATACAGCTGCAGTACACAGACCAGAGTTGGGACACTAGCGGGCGCGCGTTTCCTTCTCTCGTGCACTTCCCTTTTTTTTTTATGACTTTTTGCTGCTGCTACTGTTGCCGCTCTACACGAGAGACTCGATTGGCTCGGTTCGTTCCGGCTATATGAGCTTTTGTTCTTCTAAGGAATTTGTTGCTTTGCGAAAGTTATGGATACAATGGGGGGATTTAAAATCTAAGCTGCGTATGGTGCGACAGGTGGATGATTTCGATTTGTGTCGATCGATTGGGATTCTGCATGTGTCGGTAAAGTAGGTGTCGATCACTTTTGCATCCTCTTAACTGTTTTGATCAGTAAAGAAGTACAGTTATTAAATGTGCGCGCGACCGTTACTTTAGTGTGGAATATGAATCAGTCGTGAATAAGTGGTCAATATAACTACCCAAATTAATACGTTAAACGAACAATTTCATTTAAATAAGTATAAGAATACATAAAAATTATTTTAAAATTTGATAAAATTCCTATTTAGTTATGATTTTATAAAGTAAAGATATGGCAATATATAATGCTGTATTTATCAGTGAAATGAGCAAAATGCCGGATCTAAGGTCTAGATCGTAGAAGTAAAACGGTACAATTTACATAATTATCATAATATGAACGCTTATTGCAATATTTTAATTTCCATTCATGATTTCTATGGAAACAATAACGTTAACGCCGTTAACTATAAGATTAAAGTGTTAGACATTGTTCAATGTGAAATATTCTGAGTCATATATATATATATATGGATGCCATAATATATCAGAGAAATGCCTATAAAGATACATCATTCAAATTCTTGACATGAAGTCAAGACTTGATTTCTTTAATTATAAAAGTTAACATTTCTTACACTTATCTAAAATCTATGAATACTATTTTTTCGCAAATCTTATTAATCTGATAAATGCATTCTTCTGTACTTGAAGAATTTCTAAAATACTTGAAATTTATTTTATTGAACAATGTGTATTTATATATTTAAATTTTGCAGAATACTTTTAATACAGTTACCGGACTAGCTATAGAGAATATGCTATACGTAGATGATATCGGTTTTAATTGCAATAGACGATCGATACGACCTTACTTAGGCCACAAGATTATTTTGAAATTGATTTAGCTGACAATTGCTGCTAAGTGAAAGATGATCGAAATAGCTGTAACGATTAAATCGATCCGTAATTGCATCTGTGAGCGATTGGTTTATAATGTAAGCAAGAATCAATTTTCAACTAGCTCCAATTAAAGGTTGTCGTTAAATGAATCTATATACTACAGTATATTTCAGATTCGTAATTATCGATTAAAATATTTAGTAATGATAATAGTAGATACACTGTCAGGGCACAAAATCAAATTATATTTAATTTTGCAGTTAATGAATATACACGCTTTCTTACTATAATAGAAAGTTGAGACATAAATATATAAAAAACGATAGATTCAAAAGTGCATCTATCATTCCAACACAAATCTACGACAATTCCGCAATCCAAGTCCAATTCTATACCGCACAGCTTGCATTAATCTCGCACAGCAGCAGCAGCAGCAACACGTAAGAACAATATAACACCGAACCGTCCATCTCTCAATCCTCCCACGTGGGAAACAAAACCACAGCGCGCTCATTTCGTAAAGTGATCCTATAACATAAATCGAAATCTATACATATAAACAATCGAAACCACGTGAGCTGCCCTCCCCCAAATATATCCACACACGCACACACACACACATACGCCGCAAACAGACACTTTTATCCCTCAACGCCCCCGCTATATCCACACTTTTTTTTTCAAACGGTGATAAAAGCTGTTCTCATCTCTCAACGATTATACACATACACACACATCCACACACACACACACACACACACATCTGCACAGGTTACAAAAAAAGCTCAAGCGCGTGCATATACAGTTTCAGTCGAGTTGCCGCAGAACACACGATTCCCATATAAGCTAGGCGATGGCTGTGTGGCGCTGAGGCTCGCGAGAGCAAAGAGAGACTCCAGCTGAGGTGTACTATATATATGTGCGCGCGCGCGTGTGTGTGTATGTTAGGCGACGAGCTGAGCGACGCTGCGCTAAAATGGGCGCGCTGTGGAATGCCGATCGCAGCAGCACAGCCGCCGCTGCGCCGCAGCCGCAGTCGAGGCCGCTTAATCGAAAAATCTCGCCAAGTCGCGAGCGCACGTGCAGTGTCTGTGTGTGTGTGTGTGTCGAGCGAGATGCCGATTTTAATGGCTGCTTTGGGTAGTGGCATGTATATTATGCGCAGATCTGGTGGATCGAGGGAAATGGGGAGCGAAGCTGGGGAGATACCGAAATTATGGGGCTTTTCGAGGTATATATACGAAGTATATAGCGATCGATTTTATCGATATAGTGATGAACGGGATTTCGAAATGGCTGCTGCAAAGCGACTTTTGTGAACGTGTTTTGTTTCGTTGGATATTTTTTATACAATTGAATTTACTTTCATGCTAGTCATCAATTTTTTATCCAGTGAAAAAATTTAGTTATGTTCAAAGTCACTTCGATGGTATTCGCTTTTTTATCCTACTCCAATGCGGCACTCATTCACAAATTTGCATTACAATCGTTACGAGTGCTCTATAAAAATCGTATTTCGTCAGCACAAGTTTTGTACACACGAAGTTCACATGCATTTTAATGTTGAATAATTTGTGCGTTCTTAAATTATCGGTGTTCGTTCTTCAGCAGCGTTACGTATCACGCTGATTTTTTAAACTTCCTGCAATAAATTTTTTCCCAAGGTCGAATTCACAATTCAACTGGGACACTTGAATCTATGTAGAATGGGAGCGTAGGTGAAGCGCATACCAAAATGCTGTCGATTCATATTTTTTTCGACATTTACATATTATTACTAAACCCTTCAAAATGAACAATGCAGTTCTGTAATTTTTTTCAATACAAAAAATCCAATTCTTTGAAGAAATGACATTTTTATAAATACCAATTTTTAACTTTGCTCGTAATCGTCTGATTTGTAATGAATTCTGTAATAAAGTAATATTTTTTATTCAAAAAATGGTAGTAAGTATATACCGTTGAGGCATCAAGCGCACACACTAGTTAATACCCCTTCACAACAGCACTTACTTTTAATAAGCAAAATTCGTTATAACAGTAAAATAAAAGTCGAGGACGATGTGCACTCGTTACGTAAAAGGGCATTGATCGGCACAACAGTTAACGAAATCGTTTCAATAAATCGCTCACTCCCCATACAACGATCTATCGAACGCGCTTGCGCGCATCTAATCGTCAATTACCAGCAATAAAAACTACACCGATTCGAGAACTCGCGCATAAGGCATAATCGAGTGCGAGAAATGTGAGGAGAAGGCAATTTTCAAGCGAAGCGCGCATATCGCTTATACACGCGTGTGCAGGTCATATCGTAACGCGAGTTTGCAGGCGAGGCTCTTCTGTTGCCTATAGTGCACGCAACGGCGATTATCGTATCCGTGGTGATGAGCGCTCGGAACGGCGTGGCAGCTATGATGCTCAAGGCGCCAAGGATAATTAAACAATACGGTAATGCGCGGGGATTAGCCGATACTCTTTTTTTCTGCTCGTTCTCTAACCGTGTGCTTGAGGATCGATTTGCGAAGGATCACTTTCGAATACGTTTCAGCGTCGAGGTCTGGAATTATAGCTGTGTACTGTATCGTGGGGCATGTTTGCTGGTGAGGTCTGCTTGAGGCATGGTGAACGCGAGTTTCGAGATTTTGACTTGCATATTATAATATCTTGAATATTGTTGTCGTTGTCGCAAAATTTATCGCGTTTATAATAAAATTTGCTATAAAATCTAACTTAAACTCTAATTTTAATAGTCTATTAAACATTCTTATATAATAGCATCTAAATTTTGACACAGCACAATTTTTACGGTGTAACACAGCGATTTTTATTTAAATATGTAGTTCTTGCTTCTCTTTAATAGTAATATTTCTAATCAACATAACGAAAATCCTCGCAATATGAGACTGTCCCTAGCTTACTGCAGAACATAGCAATTTTTGTTACATCTATTATATACAATGTAAAGAATCTATCTGTATAAAGCTTTGAGCCTAATCCGTAACTCAGAGCGTGTGGACCTTGTCAGAAACAGGACCACTTAAATTGCTAACTTTATTATTTACAAAGTCAGATGAATAATTTTTTTTTTTTTTAATTGTTCATTTTTAGTACTTACAGGACCATAAAATAAATAAAATCAAAACATCTTTAAAATACAAGTTAATCACGTAATTCAAAGTTCAACGAAGAAAAAAAATCTTATGAGAATTTGGTGAAATAAGCTGTCATTGATACTTAATAAATAAAACTTTCACTCAATCATCTTAAATTTGAAGTAATAATTCGAGATGACAAAGCCGTTTTCTTACAAATTATATCAGAAAATAACAATCCATCGTGCACTGAACTGAGAAACCATTAAAAAAAAGTAATCAACTTACGAGAAAATTTAACGAAACGATAACAGAATTAAATATTAAGTACCGCAGTACGAATCCAACGAAGCAAACAATAACAAATCATCAAAAGTTTCCAATCAATCATATCTCAAGTTTTTTCCTGATGCCAAGACAACACATCCGCTCGCATGCAACGCAATAAAATCTCGGCACTCGACTCGCTCGCATCACATATCTACACACAACGTGCATATACAATCGCACGAAACATCTCCATACAAGAGAAGCGAGAGAAAGACACGACGACAGGAGATATAATACCACCGCGTACAAACGTCATATACGCGAAAAAATCTTCAATTTTTACTGCTCGGCATTCATTAATTAGGGTATATACCGCATCATTGTTTTCCCTCTATTATACAGATCCCGTATCTCGAGCGGAAAATCGCTCCTAAAACTCGCGGCACACACACACACACACACACACACCACAAAGGAATCTCACCTCATGGATCTGTTACTTTTTTTCGCGTGCTGCGTGTGCGGTGCATATTATCGCGACTTCAGCTGCCGAACGAAAATGAAGGGAAAAACGTACGGCGCGGCTATATGTGCCATTGTTGGTGCGGTGGCATTATGTGTGTGCGAGAGCGACGATGGAAAAGTAGGACGACGACGGCTCGCGCGTATATATGTATAATACGATTGTACGGAAAGACAGCGCGCTGCGCGAATAGCACCTTGGCTTTGGGACAATGGAGACAGCGGCTTTAAGTCGTATTCTATATACATATATACGTATCCCGCGGCTTTATGGCATTTCGCATGAAATGAGCCGCAAAATGGAAATCCACAGCTCGTTCGCGCTCACCCCCTTTTTTTCGAACTATGAGTCTTTTTGTTTTTCTCGGACGACGTATACACTTAGTTGTTGTACGTATACCCCCTCTTGAAGGTCGTGATTCTTTAGTCAGCGACGTACTTATTGGTTTTTGCGGTAGTGCGCGTGGCGATACGCGCTGCAGCACCTTGTCATTATTTTAGCTTTAGGTTTCCCTTTTTGTGGCTTATTTAACAATATCAGTTGTGTAAGGTGTGTGCACTTTCTCACTGAGTGCGATATACATTAAACGGCGCGCATTTTTTTTTGTATAATGCTGGTTCTATATTACTTTCAAGGTATCAATGAGTTTCTATATGATCTGAGCGACATTTTATGCAAGAAAAAAGAAGTTGTTTTTTTTTACTGATAAACTGGTATAAACTTCAATATTAACACTTACGATAGAAACATTTACTTTTCTTATTATGATTCATGAGGATTTATATTTTTTAAAATGAAATGCGTACATATAAGATAAAATTACAATTCAATTCCGGCTTTCGCAATATGATATATATGTTTAAAAAGTTCAATACTTGATTACAGACTAAAAAATCAATATTCTATATAAAAACGTTTGATTACTCACTCCTAGACTTGTTAGACCTTTAAATTAAATCAAAAGTTGTTTTCTGTAAGTATTCGACTTTCTTAACCAGTTTGGTAGCCATTATCAATTTGTTTCTATCGCCTCATAAAAAACATTGAACGAAGGTTCATTACACATAAGTTTTTTTATAACAATCTAATTTCAATCTAATTATTTCTTAATTCCAATATCTGTGATGGGGCAAAGTGCAGCATACAGCAATAAGATTTCATTATAAGCTCGTAAATTTTCTTTGTCCGAACTATAATTATGAAACGAAAGTGGTTGAATCATTGGGATCAGATAAAATTATGAAACTTAAAAATATTGATGAACATAAAACTGACTTACAAGAATAATAAATGGTAAACGTGAAGCAACTGGAAGTATAAAATACTTTAAATATATAAGATCTCTTTATACCTGCGCTATCCCGATTCACATCTTTAAAACTCAAATATTTTCGTTTCTCTTAGTGAAAATGTCACATTCACCTATTTGGCGCGATATACCAAGAACCGCATTTCCAGGTCTTATCCTTGTTTTAAAAAATTCACGCGGTTTATATTATCGCCTCGTGCGAACCCACGTGAGCTGCAGCGTCATGCATTCGCGCTTCGTGATACGGATCGCGCGCGCCGCATTCTATTTTTAGCGCCAAGTTTTGGATTTTCGCGAGACGTGCTAGTATATATTATAAGAGATAATTTTTCGGTCTCAAGTTCTCCAGCGGAATTAGATAAAAGATTGCCGTTTGTATTATTGTGCGGCATAGACACAGAAAAGAGGTGAAAGTGACTGCCGAATATAAAACCGCTGAATGGGATAGACGAAAAATTACAATCAGGGTTTTTTAAATTCCAGCGTACGATTGCCCGTGTGAATGGTCTACATTTTTTTTATCGCGTTCATGGCCATATATTTCAAATTCTACGTTCTTTAGTCTGTGTAGAAATAACTTTTGTATTAAAATTGTAAATTTAAAATCTTTTAGTATCGATTGCTCGATGATTAAGTGCGATTGGCTATCTACATATTGTTTTGAAAAATTCTCAAATAATGATTAATATATTGTTGAATTTCGAGTTTGCTTATGAGTCCTTCTATGAATCAAAAGTATAATCGTTACTGCGATAAAATTATGAATAATTAGAAATAAGAGAGACGCGATCGAAATCGTGTATTACGCATAACTATAAATAATGTGTTTTGATGTGAAATTTTGATGAGAGTTGATAGGAAAAAATGCCTTTTGTCTGCACCTGCAACCTAAAAATAATGTTTAGATATTCATATGGCCCTGTCCCAGTGATCAAGGCCGATTATCTGAAATCTGCACTTTACGCAATGGAATAACTTTATATGCTCTGAAAGTAGATCACTCCTGATAACCTATAAGCTATAGTTTTTTTTTTTAAATTTATTTCTAAATGCTATTGTAGAAATATACAATTAACATAATTCAGTTTCAGACATACATACACATTTTGAAATATTTCATCGTGATCTTTGTGAACGATTTAAAGCACAGTATTGCCTTTCAAAAATGCCTTGTGTGCGTGTACACACAAGAGCCACTCGACACGTAAATGTCTTTATTCAAAACAATTATGCCTTTAAACCCACCGAGCTTACTCGCAAGACACGAAAGAGAAAAATAAAAAGACCATCATGCTTTTCTGTAGCAAGGCGGTACGTGCCGGAACAGCGGGACACGAGACAACGACAGCAGCCGTTGCGCCAAATACAAAGTGACTCGAAAATTTATTCCCTTAAAACTGGTGACTTGTAATTTCTGCGCATACCCTGCACATTTCTTAATGATATCGTAAAGCTTCGACTGTTGTTAATGGATGTACTTTGGATTATTCGTGTCTTTTGAAATCTTTACGCTCGAATTTTAATATCGATTGACGCAACGACGTTATAACTGCTCGTGCATATATGAATTAATATATACACGAAATGCCTCGTCGCAATTTTCATGTTTTTTTTTACGTTTCTCTGCGAAACTATACAGTTATACAGATGTTAACATTTCTACACTGTCGATTCGTCAGAGTAATGAATAAATCGGACACAGAACGGATTATTGCATATACTTGAAGCCGATTGCGCGATCCTCTCCGTCTCTTTAAGTGCAAACAACGAGCCGATGGTTGTAAACTCGCGCTGTGCCAAACTTCCTTTTACACGAAAACCATACCTACTCCGTTACAATTGTATACAAATACCTAATAGGTGAAAGAAAAATCGACTTTCCATCGCTTCGTCGCAGGCCCGGCTGCTGCAGATACACGCGCATACTAAAGAGCGAGAAAATTCCTCTCCGTGCGACACACGCACATAAAAGTCGCGCTCGTAAAGGAGCGAGAGAAAAAAAAGCTGTATAAAGCCACTGCTGTTGCTGCTGCTGCTGCACTCGCTCCTTCTTACATATACACACGACTGTTACTGCTGCTTTCACATTGTCGCGCCTATGGTATATTACCTACGTTGGGAACGCGCGCATCGAGTGCCGCTGGCGATCCGACCGATTTCTTTCTTCTCTCATTTCGCTCCGCGCACTCGGAGCCGCCTTGCTCAGCGTTCGCGCGCGTCTGGTGTATTATATAGAAAGGAAAGCGACGACGCCAGAACGGCGGCTACCCGGAGTCATCGGAATTCATTTCGCGCCAATTTTCCTCCCATTGTCAATTAATATTCGCTCGGCTGGTCCCGGGATATTCGTGTTCGGGACTCTTTGAAGAGAGAGAGAGAGAGAGAGAGAGATACCTATTGCGAAGTATAAGAATTTTGCGGATCGATTCGACGTTCGGATTAATCGCTTTGTCCAGCTGAAACGCCTACTGCGTTCTCTCGCCCAGACTTTTCGAACGCGCGCCTGCGAAAGTTATATGCGGCTTTGGTGATTTTGCGAGATTGCTGAGTATGCGTGTGTTTTTGAATTAAAAAGTTGTTTAGATAAGTTTAGAAAGAATTTTCCTTTCAAGAATAATTTATTTCGAAGGTGTATTTCTGATCTCTTGTTCATTCTTGGAATAACTTGGATTGTCAAAATAATAATAATTAAATTACCCCCACCC
>UELV01088799.1:4020-14278 GCA_900490015.1 Megastigmus stigmatizans
ATATATATATATATATATATATATACACGAGGAATCTTCGCAAACCGGCTGCAACCACGCAAACTTCTCTATTTTTCCCCCACTCAACTCGCATTAAGACGCGCGTATATCCTTTTCGCCGCTTTTATACATATTATATAGCGCATCGACGCACGACACCTTGACCAAAACAGCATCTTCAACACTCCACGACGGTTTTACCGTATACACGTGTCTTCTATCTGCCGATTCGAAATATCGATTACAGGAAAAAGAGACAACGATTGTAATAGCACGAGGGAAATCCGCACGCGTTATTCCAAGAAAAGCGGGAGCGATTCCACGAACGAATTAACAGTAGATATGCGCTGGTGTACTCGCATGTGAATACGTGAGTAATTTAAGAGCTTGATCGGCATTGCAGATCGGGAGCGAGGATGACTCACTCGCTCGAGCAGAAGAAGCTACTTTTTTTCTCTTTTTCGTTTCGTTCAATGTACTTAATAGCGGTGTGCACGCGCGCGTGGATATATGCGCGCGCGAGAAGTCACGTTCGCTCGATTTCTGCGTCGGGCATGATTCTGCAGCAGCTCGCGCCGTGAAAGTCTTTCTCGGAAAAGTATATTCAAATGTGTCTATATATACGCACGATTCCTTTTTTTCTTATTCTAAAATTAACATATCTCACGTGTGTCGGCTTGGTTACGTTGCATTCGATGCCGATTTCAGTGAGTATATAAGTGGGATTATCGGTATATATATATATATATATATATAAGTAGCTTTTTTTTGCTCGAGTTTGACGTTATTGGGTCAGTACCGTGCTTTTCGCTTCCTTTTTTTTTTATTCTTCAACTTCCGTTCGAAATCTTGCGAGCGAATTGGATTTGCGTAGTTGAGGAGCGATAATGGCGTTCGTGAAAGTACGATACATTACTTTAAATGGTTCGGCATGATTATTTCAATGGTGAATGAAAACAATCGATTGATATATATGTATAAATGTGGTACGTTGCCTTTATCTGTGAGTTATAACGAAAAAGTAGAATTACTCGTTATAATTGTTATGATAAATATGTCATTGGAAAGAATTGCTTTATCAATGCGGCGTTTTTTTTCTTGTATAGATATAGCAATATTGAACGCTTCCTAAAGAAAAAAAGTATGAAAAGATAATATCGTGGAGAAAATTAATAATTATAATTTTGCTTTTTTTTGCGCTGTAGTTTGTAAAAAGTGAAGGACTTGTATCGAGTTTTAATAGGTAATATACATCGTGAGTCACTGTGTCTTATACTTATGCAGCTTTACAGTATAAAAGTGAGTGAAAGTGTTACAAACGAGTAACGGGGGGGTTGACACAATTTTTTGTTTTGGAAGTAT
Organism: Megastigmus stigmatizans; assembly: GCA_900490015.1. Lineage (NCBI taxonomy): Eukaryota > Metazoa > Arthropoda > Insecta > Hymenoptera > Megastigmidae > Megastigmus > Megastigmus stigmatizans. Next base: position 5,383 of record UELV01088799.1, read on the forward strand.
AATGGGTGTCGCGCTGTGCAACACGTCAACGTTTTATTTGTATTTTCAGCAAGATTTATATACCATTGCGCTATATTGTTATTAACATAAGTCTGTGCTAACAATGAGGTCCGCATATATTGTTCTTATTTTTATTGTTCTTTATTGACACGTAGTCGAAAGCGCAAACACACATGAGGAAACGAGAAATATAGATATCTGAATGGAGCTGTGTGTGAAGAAAGATTTCTCCTCGCGACGTGGATTTCATCAAATTTGTTATACAAATGGCGAAAGTATTTCGTCATAGCGAAGAAAGCGTTTTTCTTTTTCTTACATGTACATCCTTTGTAGAAGTAAATATTACCTACCGACGACGAACTTTGCCTGTATACTCCGACATTATCATTTGTATCGCGATTGGACTGATCGCTTTTGTTGATTGAGACCCGCTATACGACGCAATATAGTCTTTATTTAATTTTCTAAGTACTTTGTTTGCATTGGCAATCATATATGCCGTCCATAAAATTACGATCAATTTTTTCAAGGTGCGAGGAATTTATTAACACGAACGTGTATTATATAAGTAATATAAAATATTTGCTAAAAGCACAGAGTCATCCGTCGATTACTATAAGTAAATTCCAGCTTTAGCAATGTCACTCGAGTTTTTATACCCAATTAAGGGCGTACGCTGGCAAAAAATAGGGCTTTTCAGAGTGAATGCTTATTTTTTGTTTTCTATATTTGATACAATCAGATCCAGTTTATTCAAAATGACGCAGCGTATATAAGGTCTAATATCAACAATTTCACTAACATGTCGCTTCTATGGAAATTTTGCATTGCAATTTGAATTTGCAATTTGAGGGTAGGGTCACCTGGATCTCATTGTTTATCAAAATTCACACGATTTCACGAGATTTCACGAGAATTTTGGTAAATAGTTTTAATAAGTTATACAACAATATCATTACGATGATCCTACCCTCAAATTTTCTAAGAAACAAAATGATCCACAACACGTTGAAATTGGACGAAAAATAAAAATTTCCATAGAAGCGACATGTTAAAGAAATTGTTGATATCAGCGTCAATATACTGCGTCATTTTGCATCAATCAAATGTTCCTTACTTCTTTGAGACACCCCTCATTCGCATAAACTGGATCAAATAGCCTCTTATAAGGAACAATTAAGGAAACATCGATCATACACACAATAGGATCTAATTGCAATTGGAAAATTTTTTCCACTTCGTATACGATATAATAAACGTTTATACAACAAGGCGCGCGAGACAGGAAGACGATCGCCGCGCAAGCTTCGTGTAGCAACGTTTTCACACATAGTGAAGCATTAGCGATTAGGTATATAATATTACACTTACGCAGATGCGCGCGTACTAATTAGACTCAATGAAAAGAATGCGGTGAGCCGCCCGAATTACAATTGCAAATCGACCATATATATAAGCGATTAAAAGTATGAGGTCTAGCGCAGAGTTATCATTACAAATCGGCGTAATGGTTAAATGCAGCTGCGGAATCGATTCGTATAAAAAAAAAACGCGCAGATATCTAAAAGTTTAATTAACGCACGCGCGATTACGTGCGCTTTCGACAAAAAAATTACGACGAAGCAAAGAAGCTTTCGCGTGATATATATTCCGAGTATATGTATTATATATAAGACAGTGGCAAGTGCGTGAGCCCGTGTATATAGGGGGAGTCTCGCTAAACTCGCGCGCTTCCTTCGCGTGTGTGTATAGAAACTTCGGACTTCGTATAGTACAACCACGTGGTCGCTTGTAATAGCGTCATCGATCGAGCCTCCCGCTATATACTCTCCTCTCTCTCTCTCTCTCTCTCTCCCTTTTCATTTCGTTTCGATAATATATATATATAATAGTAGTGTATACAACGGAAGCAGGATCGCGCGATTGTAACACAACGATTAGAGTTAAAAGATCGAAGAGTAACCTATTGTAATTGGCGTCTTAATCTCGTGTGATCGATGACCGAGAAGAAGAATAGACGAATTATATATATGCGCGGCAGGCGTGAAATTCCGCGTAAAAGTTGAGTCAACTCTCCTGGCGCGCGCGCGACGCACGAAATTGTTTCGATTGATAAGCGACAGCGCGTAAAATATACGTATAATGACGTGGTGCATGTCTCATTATCGATATTTGGAGTGTAAACAAATTGGCGAAACACGCGGAGTGTTGTGCGCTCCCCCTTTTCATTTTTACCTTCGACCTTGTGTCTAATTATGTTTATATAGAAGTTGAAGACGTATCGCCTATTGTGGAGCTCGTTTCTTACCTTTTTCAGTGCTTTTAATGAATTTAATTAAAGATCGTATATATGCAGTATAATTTATATTCTTTATTGGTGTACAAAATGGCGACCGTATAGTTTTTATCGAGCACGGAGATTAAACTTTATAGCCATTTTCATAATTTTCACAAAAGTAATATATAATTCCTTTTATTGTTGATGCCTTGATAGCTTAATCGCGTGGATGTCCATTAGCATTCCCGTGACGATCAGTGACCCTGAGAAGTGAATACAGAACTGCGCGTCTCATCTTTTTTTATATTGCGATAATTTAGAAGTTTAGAAAAAGTGTTTGCTCGTTTCCATCTTAACTGGATTTTTTTTTATCATCGGGTGCAACAAGGAATAGCTGTGCGCGTGACTTGAAAAGAGCGTGTTTTCACCAAATTTTTATGATCTTTCGAGAATGACTCAGAGACATACTTCATATCGAGCAATATATAGTTGTCGTTAAACACTGTTTCTCTCAACGAATTTCCAAGGGTTATGTGATACGAAGAAGGTGTTTTCCATTTAAAATTCTAAATTTTAATGTGTATTTGTGGAATTTTCTCGGTCGATAGTATACGGAGTCATCCTTGCAATCGCCTGTACATAAATCAAATAGTCACGATCAACGAGCATATATAAATTAATTATTTTAGATCCGCGGAAAATACTGAATAAATAATATGCATATGAATCCCGTCTTTATATTATAAATATATACGTGGCTAATTGAAAAGGCGAAGTTAACAAAAGTCGCGATAAACAAGGAAAAGTTGTATTGAAAAGTCCCGATATTATATCTCTCCATCAGCTTCTCTCTATATATTTATATATATATATTAAGTTTACCTCGAGGAATCATCTCGCTCGAAAATCCCTCCTATTTCATCATCCTGCGCGGACGGAGCTGCGCGCGCAGACGGTGGGAGAAATTCAAACAGTCTCCTCGTGCTCAGGTAGGATACATAGGTAAGTAGTGCGAGACTCATCGAAAATTCCGATCGACTAATAAAAGACGCATCCATCCGAATAAACGATAAAGTGAACTCGATCCTACATATACATACATACACGTATAATATACAATCGTAGAAGGTGCAGGTGTGCGTGAATATAACGCGGTATACTGTATACGCAAAAATAAAGAAGAGCTATACTGCAGTGCACAGAAAAGAAGTATATATACAGTGGTAGAGGCGGGTGGGAGAACAGCCAAGAGTATAGTGGCCATATTCTCTCTCTCTCTCTCTCTCTCTCTCTGTCCAAGGGACATTATATATATAGGTATAAGGAATCCTCAGAAAAAGACCGAGAGCGAGAGAGAAAGAGCGAGAGAGAGAGAGAGAGAGAGAGAGAGAGAACTCTGTCAGCTGCCGGAGTATTAAAAAGATGGAGAGGGAGTAAGAGAGTGAGAAGGGGTAGCGTGCGGCGGCGGCTGCTCAGACCCGACGCGCACGCGCGCGAAAGCATACGACGCACGCTGTGGCAAGTGTAGAGTACATGCGTCATATAGTCGTGAACAGGCGTGCGGATCAACAGAGCACTCGCAGACGAGTATCATATAAGAAGTTGGTCTCCCGGACAGCACGCACGTACCTTGATCGAGCAGAAAACATCGCTCCGTGCATATATATATATATATCTATTATATATAGCAGAGCACATCAGCGTCTCGAACATCATTAGCAGAACCGAGTGACAGACTGACAGTGCATACATATAACTCAGTGACACACTGCAGTTGAAACTTCCTCGGCATTGGCCCCATACAACGACAATGAAGTGCGAGTGAAGTTTTTCTCCACCTCGTGTATACAGTCGATTTTAACAAGAGTGAGGAAAGATCTTGCGATCTTGCCCGCCAGCGTTACATAATCGCTTCGCGGAAATATCTTGCGGAACGCATATATAAGAAAGTTGGTCTGCACACGCGACGGCATAGAGAGAGGTCTCGAGATACAAAGGAAGAAGAAGAAGAAGAAGAGCCGGTGCACGAGTAGAGAGAATAAGAGCGGCATCGGTAGAAGCAGCAGTGGGGAAAGGATGTTGAGGAGAGTGCGGTACGGATTCGAACTAGCCGCCAAGTCCCGCCATTTTCCCACGAGTCAGTCGCATTCGCCAATCGCACAGAGAGCGGACATCATCATCCGGCGTGGAACGAGCGTTTGGCCATCTCACGAGTCTCGGCACTCGGTGCTCGTTGCCGACACCGCAGTAACCACCACTCGGATCCATCGCGTCGTCGTCTTTAACGCCGCCGACGTCGCCGCGTCCGCGTGAGGATCATTTCTCTCTCTCTCTCTCTCTGTGTAACCTCACCGCCGCGAGAACCGTGCAGTGCACGCGCCGCGAGTGAGCGTGAATACGCAGCAACAAAAAGAAACGAAAGAAAGAAAAAAAAATAGAGTAACGAACGAACGACAATCGGTGCAGGTAAAAGCCGAACAAGTGTTTCTCGCGTGTGTAACTATAACCTATAACCGCGAAACGTGCCTGTGTCTCCTGTGCAAAAGATATATATATATATATATACATAAGCTGAACTATGGAAGAGAGCAACCAAGTAGCCTATATGTGTGGCGCTTTGATCCTCGGTGGCGTCCTCGCGTTCCTCGGCTACTATGTAGCGAGCAGCAAACATCGCCGCTTCCTCGCCGCCAAGCGCCGGTCTGCAACAGCCAAGAAAAGTAAGTCTCACCTTCTTGCGTCACTTTTATATACTTATCTTTGGAACCGCGTGCGACCTATCCGTTGTGCTATATACTTATACCCGAAGAGCCTTTAATTTTGCTGTTCCCCTTTTATACTCCGACCTTGCGAGTGCGATGTGTGCATGCATAGGTATGACGAGTGTACATGTGGCTGTGTGTTTGATGTGCGTGTGAGGAAGGAGAGAGAGCGCGTGTTTGCAATTTCAGAAGCAGTATACACGCGGTTCGATCGATACCCAGGGACTGTGTACGTATGTGTGTGTGTCCGTTATGAACACGCGAGAGCGCGAGTGTGCGAGTGTTGGCGCGAGGGCGATTTTCTTCCCTTTTTCTCTGAGAGGACGGAGAAAGAGAGAGAGAGAGAGAGAGAAACGAGAGCCGCGCGTTGTGCGCGAGTATTTGCTATCTCGAAGGGGGATGAGCTCCTTTGTCGATGCACAAATCGCGCCTCGATCGTAGCCGGCTTTGTTCTTTTGTCCTGTCCCGTTGTAACATCTATAACGGCTGAGCAAATTTCTTCTTTTTATTATCGTCGAGGTTTTTCTCGTTCTCCTTGTATACTCTGTTTCTCTCCTTTGCGATTTCGAGCTCTCTCCCTCTCTGCGAAATCGTTTTGTTTGGATATCTTAGGCGCCGCGCGTGCGAGAGAGGGAGACCGGTTGCGATTAGATATTGGGGACACTTGTGTTTAATCTGATGAGTACGTAATATAGTCGACTGGTATCGCGGTGTCTTCATTTTCTGCCTGAGTGTGTTTGACGTAGACATACCGCGCGATCGCGTAGGTTGACGCGAAAAATCGGAGCAGAGCGACAATATCATGCACGTTGTTGTGCGATAGACTCGCGTAACCTATACCGCGTTCGATTGTATGTTTCTTATGCTCGTTGTCGTCTGCGATGCTCGATTGTTTCAAAACGTCTACTTACACACATTGGACGAATTTGAAATGCGAAAGTACAGGCCGAGTCTCTGATTTGAATTGCGAGCGTATGGTAGAACGGGCATAATACTCGCGTGTTAAGAAACAATTTAGACTGGTGGTTGATTGATGGTGCGATTGCGTTATAATAATTTCAGAGGGGATGTGGTGAGTCGCTATAGAGATATTATAAAAGATTTATTTTTCTATCCATTACGTCAAAGAATTAGATAATGAATAAAAGAATGCGCGATGCATGAATAAAGTGTTTATATTTAAAGATGAGAGAGCAGCGCGAGTGTAAACAAAGCTGTATAAATAATTTAGTTCGTTCGATGAGTTTTGCAATACTATATATATATATATATAATACATTCGTAGTCGACAGTTGCAAACAACAGAAAAAAAAAGCAAACAATTTTTTGCTCCACAATTTTCTCTTTCTACGTTATACAGCGGACACCGATTCACCACTCGTCGATCTTGCGAATCATTTATTCAATCACGATTTACCGTTCGCTATGACGCGATGGTTCTTCCTATACACCTCGGCTCCATTTGTTTATCGCGGCATAAAATTTCTCGAACTATATATATATATATATATACACACACAGAGAGTTCCATTGTGACTCCAAACGGTACATCCATCAGGAAGATGATAATCATCACCTCCCTCTCTCTTTCAAGCGAGAGAGAGAGAGAGAGAGAGAGAGCGCGAGAGCGCACGGAATAACCGATTTCGTTAAAAAAAGACGGCTACAGCATTGCTCCGAAACGGGTGAAATTTCGTTTTTGTTTATTCACCACGGGTATAATTCTTTTCCGTGCATACACCCAAAAGAGAGGAAGAAATTGTTCTATATATAGAGCGTACTTAAAAGATCCAAGTACGTAACTGTATTCAAGATCAGTTATGGCGGACTTGGCTTAGAGAGAAAAATTAACGGTATATAAATAAGTCGCTGCACCATGGACTCTCGAGAGGTGTACGCGCGCAACGAGTACTGTCTATCGACAACAAGAAAACTCATTTTTTGTGCACACTTCACGCTTCCCCGAAGCCCTCCCATGATGAAACATCGCGCTCGTCCGTCATCGTGAACCTCCCTCGCGGCTGTCTTTTCTTTCGTCCGTCTCTTAGTTTTCTTTATCATATCGTCGCCCGTGAGGCTTATACCTCAACGCTCTTTTTTTCATGCTGCACATCATAGAGTGAGAGAGAGAGATAGAGAGAGATAAAGGAGGGATAGAGTTGTCGCGCACAGCTAGAATGGCAAGAGAGCGGTCAGATATTCCGCTGCCGTTGCTGATCGCGGTGCGCTGCTCTATAGGCCGTGACAGTGAATATATTCTCGGAAGCTGGGCTTTATAACGAGAGAGCCGGAGCCTAGAGCCGCACTGTACATATATATTGTACCGCTCGCGGGACGACGGCTGCGGCACTTCCTGCCCGCGCTATATATACTGCATGCATGCAGCCGGCCACCACTTCTCCTCCACCTCTTCCTCCTCCTCCTTCTCCTCTTGACCCTCCGTCTCTTCTACTCTCTCTCTCTTTTACTCTAATGCGCCTGCGTAGGGGAAGTAAGGGTATTATGGTCAACCTTCGCAGTTATTCAAAATATATTAAATACTGCGACATTCAAAGATCGGGTCACAGTCTTTAAAATTATTAATTTTGCGAAATATGGCCATTTTGAAGAGGTTAAAAATATTTTAGAAGCATGAAAAAAATTTTCCCGTAATATTTGAACATCGATTGCACTTTTTTGCAGTGTTTTGAATTATTGTCATTGCATTTTCCTTATGAAAAAAATTCATAAAGTTGAAAATTTCCAAATTTTTACCTTTTTTTCGTGAAAAACGCGCCATATTTTTTTGCAAAAGTATTTTAACAAAAAATCGGTATCACCATTCGAAATAACAGCTCAAAATACGTTGGATATGATCTTTTTCAAATTTTTTCAAACCTTTTTTTTAGTTGAAAAAAAAGCCTTGAAAAAGTTGTTGAAAATTCGAGGTCTTGGTCGTTAATGGGTTAATGGGCAATCAGATTGCCCTTGTATATCATCGGGGGTGTTATAATCACCTCCGCAGAATTTGAAATAAACTTATATTTAAAAATGCTCGAAACGTCGGGCAGTTTTGGGTGGTGGGGGCGGTCAGATTGTCCTTTACTAATAAATGTTTTTTCAGGTTTAAATATAAGTTTATTTCAGATTCTGCGGGGGTGATTATAAACAAGGGCAATCTGATTGCCCATTAATATTGATAGATAGACTGTAAGACCAATAGAAATTTTTTTGTCAGTTTATCTTCCCAGCATATTCTATTGTACTATGAATTTAGCGGTACTTTATTTCGAATACATAATTTTTTCTAGATGATCACTTTTTTAACATTTATTTTTTAAATATTCCATCTTCTCACATTCTCCAGTGTCCATAATACTCCTACTTCCCCTACAATTTGGCGCGCGCGCATCGACAAATAAACACCCACGTGCACACGTAAGCGTTTGCGTGTGTGTGTATGTGTATGTAAGAGAGAGTGTGTTGCACTTAAAAAGCGTCTGCGACGGCTACTATATGTATATACAAAAATAATTAATAACCATATATATATACCGGCCGCTGTTGCTGCTGCTGCGGCTGCACAGTTTTGCAGCTGCAGAGGAAGAGACACGGGCGCGCGTGTATGTAGCCGCAAGAGAAAGCGAGTCTTGTGTGTATGTAGGGTGGGAGAGGGAATGAGGACACGTGTTCGTGCAATACGAGATACACGTGGGCTGCAAGCTAAGCGCGCCTCTCTGTCTTGCCCTCCAACAACTGTGGCGCGCTCTATAGGTCGCGACTGCTCTGCGGGATCCTCTCTCTCTCTCTCTCTCTCTCTCTCTCTCTCTGAAAATTTTCTGTGATTTAATTTATTATGTTCTGTCCCATATACTTA
>UELV01088804.1:0-12274 GCA_900490015.1 Megastigmus stigmatizans
GGGGGGGGGGGGGGGGGGGGAGATCGAGCTGGGAAAAACAGTCGGTGCCGCCTTACCGTTTTATCGATGCCCGAACTGGCCAAGAAAATCCAGAAGACGAGGAGGATGCCGGCCGATAGGGCGAAGGAAATCCGCCTGCCGTAAATGTCGGTGATGAAAATCGAGGCGAGGCTGCCGAGGCTTGCGCCGATGTTGATCGCCGACTCGATCCACGCCTCGTCGCGATACGGGAACGTCGCCGAGCCGATTCTCTCGTAAAGATAGGTGAAGTAGGGCCGAGGCCAGCCCGTCGCCAGACCAACGCATAGAGCACCGAGGTTCACTAAGTATGCAAGTGTACATGTGACTATAGATTGAGTATTTTCGAGAGGGGAGGGGCTGCCGAATTCAGGATGCTTGGGAAAATGAGAAAGCGAGAGGTCGGAAATCTTGAACGAGTATATTAGGTGAATGCGTGATGTAAATAAGATTATTTACTACTGAGGTGTTCAAGAAGCAAGATTTTCGTTTGGTTTGGAGGATGCTACAATTGAATTTATACATTCAAACACAACTATATTTTTTCTGTTCAATTAGAAATATACGTTTTATGTTTTTTGTATGGTAGAATTATATGAACATATACTTAATATTTTGGATTGAATATATATAAAAAAATTTGATAAATCATTAAATTAATTTTCTGATACAACGATTCTGCACTGAAAAATTCTTGGGGCATCTGCTGTATTCGCTAAGTACGACTGTTGGACTTTTGATTTGGGGCAGTAGCTACCACGATTTTAGGAGCACTGATACACCAAAATGCGAGATGACTGATGTCATATATATATGCGTAGTATACCTGCTTTAAAATGAAGACACGAGCTGCTCAATACACATGAAATGAAATAGATGAATAATATTGAAATTATAAATTTTTTTGTAATTTGTTTAAATAATATTTTGGGGTGGTTAATAAAATAATAGATTTATAGAAGATTATAAAATATATTTCGAAACGACATAATGATTATTATTTTTTACAATGGGCATATCTGGTGCGATTACAGGTAAATTTTCATACTTAACAAATAGTTTTTTGTTGTTTTTTTCAATAATATATGTATGCATGAATGTGTTCATCAAAAATTAGTTCTTCAAAGGTACTTAACTCGAAGTAAATTTCACCATTTTGGCAGATTACGAGTATAAATAGCATTTTTCCAAATTCTTTTTAAATATTTTTTTTAATTTATTACAATAATATTTCTAAGTAAAAATTAATTTAAATTCATTATAGATGTACAAAAATCCTTGAAAATATACTATACTTGAATACAAATTTCTAATATCCGCATAAAATAATTAATATTTCAATGATGCATCATTGAAATGCTAATACACAAATATTTAAATAGGTTATGTTATGAACATGCATTAATATCAATTTATTAAGATAACACAAAATCGATACAAGAAAAGTTTACTAAAGTATATATACTTACAGACAAATATTTCTCAGAGTTTTCCTAAATCTGTAGTATATTTATCAAAAAAAAAAAAAAAAAAACAATCCATATTGCATTGATCGTTCGAACACATGTGAACCCGCGGGAAAGGAGAAAACGATTGGACCTTTTAGAGGTTCATGGTTGCCCCGCGTATTTTGCGCGACAGTGGTGCCACACTGAGGCAACTGTTGCACTCTTTTAGAACCTCATTTGTCCCAAATGAAAGTATGACTGTTACAATGCTTTTGGGAGACCAGTCGTACTCGTTAGAGCAGCAGATGTCCCAAGAATTTCTCAGTGTGTGATTAAAAATATTACTTCAAATATGAATATATGTATACAATTGCAATAATTTTATTTGTGATACATTTATTTATTACTTAATAATTTATCTAAAATTCAATGATAGTTGGAAATATTTTTTGATTAAATAAACATAATGAATTAAATATGAATACAGTAACGCTTAAGTGAAATTCAATTAATGCGAAGCTTGGAAATCTGATAATGAGCCCATAGAATTAGAATATGGAATTAAACATCGAATGAAAAGATAAAATATGTTAAAACGAATATTATATCACGTGCACAATTACAATGAAGCAATGTTTTATGAAAGATTACTACTTACAGGATCCAATGGTTCTATAAAATTTTCTATTGTTCTCGACATTTCGAACAATATTCATGTTCTCAAAGAATCAAAACCCAAATGACTTTTGGCTTTTGTAACACTCGTATAGCTGCATGCTTCTATCCAACTTCGTTACACTAACTTTTATGAGCTCGGTTTTAACATTCACGGACAAAATTATTCAAGTTGCGCGTCAAACCGATAAAAACAAGATAAACGCAAAACTAATTTCCTACGACTAATATTGTTGTTAAATAAGTACTTATGAAACTTCCTTATTCGACAACGGAGGTATATGCTGGTAACATACAGCTCGATTAATTTTTTGGATTGAAATGGTCCCTTTAAGAGATGTACATACATTCAGTAAAGAATAATTTGTTTTATTTTAACTAATTTAATTACTAAATATTAATAAATTAATCCTAATAATAATTGTCTCAGTTTATCAGCTGTTTTTTGTTCCTGCGTAAAACTTCTGTATCAAAAACTACCCGAATTTGATTAAACACTTATATTACTTTCTTGTTACTATCTGCTATGTCTATACGATCAGTACATTATCGAATGATTACCCATAGTTTCAATCAAGTATCAATATCTAAGTCACATACGCAATTTGTACAACAAAGAAAGTTGACTTTTTCATGCTTGCAAGCGAAAAATGCAATCATCGCTTTGCTACTTAAAGAAAGTATATCTCGTTCGAAAAAGTTCAAAGAGCAGAGTCTATTACCGGCGTATATCGATGATACACAGGGGCGCTCACAACTGGGAGCCACTGTCAGGGTTATATACATCCACAAAGGAAGACAAAGTAGGAGATGAGGCACTGACGCATTCAAATGATGTTGCAGGATCGTCAAGGGATTCCCGCCGGTTTCGCCGTTCATCGGTGTTTCGCCGACTCTCTGCTACTTGCTCAAAGAAAAGAAGCCGCTTTGCTGCCTTCAACTCGCTCAGGTAGCCGTATATACATTGCTCCTTCAATTTCTCCTTTTTTCATCCTCCATCTCTCTTTATCTCGGTTGCTCGCCTTCTCTCTCTCTCTCTCTCTCTCTCTCTCTCTCTCTCTCTCTCTCTCTCGTCACAACGCCACAGCCATCCACTGGTTTAACGAGATTTCCACTCTACCCTACATCCTCCGTCTTTCATCTCTCGAGTTCGCGTCTTTTCTCCTCCACCTCCTCCTCCTCCTTACCGTTATCGTGTAGTCGGCTGGCGCGCAGGATGGAGAGGAGAGAGAGAGAGAGAGAGAGAGAGAGAGAGTGAGAGCTGGCAACGCTTCGGCCTACTTTGCGCTTATAACCCAACCCCTTTTGTTTCAGGTCTGCGAGCACTGCAGCTACAGAAACGCAAAGGAATACAATTGGCAGAATAAAACGATCATACTGGCTGCGGACTACGCCAGTAATGGCATTTATAATTTTATCATACCGTTGAGAGCGCACTTTAGGTAGGTTCCAGCTGTGTACGTGTGTGTGTGTGTGTGTGCGTGGGTTAGCGTGCGACCCCACAGCTCTCCACTACACGCTCGGCTTGGACGCAAATTTTAAATTCGATCAAACGCTCGCGGCCGCGTATCGATTCCTGCCATACGCTGCAACTCTTCCTTACGAGCCATTTTACATGGAATACCTATATACACGTACTTTAGTTTCGTAATTGAATTAAGTTGATTTTCGAACGAATATATTTAGCGGAAATTATGTTAAACGTGAAATTATTTTTTAGCGCTTCAAAAATTTCATCATGTGAGCATAAACGTTTAAACATCACGATATCGATGCACGCGTTTGAATGAAGAAAATTAATGCAGATATCCAAAAATATCAACGCTAAATTAATGTTGTGGACTTGAAATTATACCTGCACTTTCATTATAGTAAATGCAATGTTTACTAATTGCATCCCAGTAAAGAATTGACAGAGTATTTACGATAAGGTTAACATATAGAACAAAAACGATTGAGAAAATAGTTTTCGCGAAAATTGACGCGTAACCCGATACTTTAAGTGGGTATAAGACATTGACGGGCTAAAATCTATTCTCTCTCTCTGTATGTGTGTCTCTTTAGATCGAAAACCTCTCTGAACCCCATAATTCTGCTGCTGGAGAGAAGGCCAGAAATTGCCTTTCTGGACGCGATCTCGTATTTCCCTCTCGTTTACTGGATGCTGGGCTCCATAGATTGCCTCGACGACCTGTTACGTGCCGGCATTACGTTAGCGGAGAACGTCGTCGTCGTCAATAAAGAACTGAGCAACTCTGCCGAGGAGGACACCCTGGCGGACTGCAATACCATCGTCGCCGTGCAAACCATGTTTAAGTGAGCATATTCGACCGACTTGCCTACCTCTGCACCTCTGTAAATCACTCACTAAAAAATCTACACGAATCCTCCACTTTTTTTACATACGCATGATACTTATGAACAAAATATTCATTAGATTTAGATGATGCTTAGATTTTGACTATTTTTACATGTACTTTAAATTTGAAATCTTGAATGAAGCTCAGGGTGATCATCAAGAATTCAACTAAATTGATTAACATAAATATGAAGAGAACTAATACAGTTTTATTTCTGACAAAAATATACGAAACCAATGATGAAGATTGTCATACACATTGTATGAAAATACTACAGCAATTTACATATTTTTTTTTAATTTTTATGTATATGAATAGCATATAAAAAATATCGGTTGTTTAATAATAAAAAAGTATAAATCGTTTTGAAACATCTATATCGATTGAAAAAAAATGTACTCCTTTTTAATAACACAAATAGACAAACAGAACACACGAAAAAAGCAACAACAACAATTCCAGCAAGCTCACCAAAGCTAGATCACGCCAGAGAACGAGAATAAGCTAACTGTTTTGTTTTAAAAATGTTCAATCGACAGATTCTTTCCCAGCATAAAGAGCATCACGGAACTGTCGCAGTCGAGCAATATGCGTTTTATGCAGTTCCGCGCGCACGACAAGTATGCCCTACACCTCAGCAAAATGGAAAAGGTACTCCTCAGTACTACTTCCGGTGACAACTACCCCGCTGAGCCTTCGCTGGGCTCCCCGGTAACATAACATCACTCACTCTGATCTCTGATATTATGATGATATGACTGACTATATGGATCGATGGATCAAACGATTGTTTGCCGATTGATTTATCGATTTATCACCTTAGGCTAGCGCGACTCCCATCTTCGCAATTACTGCAAGGAGCTGGATTATAAAGCTTCGATCAGACCAATAGCTCACGAGCATGATTCATTTATAAAACTTTAGTTTTACAATCATAATTTTAGGAGTAAAAATTTCGAGCATGTTCTGAATTAATAAACATCTTTAAAAAGGAGCGTGATAACATATAAAAGCAAAATTCAACGCAGATTTTGCATGAAAATGAATTTTCAATTCGAATTGACTATACATGATTTTCTTAACAGTATGGATTATCTAGAAGAAGGAGAATTTACACTAAAAGAAGTTACTTTAGATTTTATAGAAGCATGAAAAGTTCGTAAAACTGATGAATCCTCATACTGTTTCATCAGATAAAATGCATCAAATAATCTAATATATAATCTTTACCTAATAAATTTATTATGAACAAATGAAAATAACCGTGTAATCGGAAAAATTCTAAAATATATTTTATAAGATGCTAAAAAAGTTTGAGTCGTGGCGCTATTGTAAAATGAATTCCTTCACTAAAAATACGTTTCTTACACACTTCGACTGATCTCGATCTCTGCAGAAACTCAACGTTCGCCAATCCGGTCTAACGAGAATCCTAATGAAACGCTCTAAAAAAGCTCAGCTTCAAATATACTTATTCTTGGATCGAAAAGAGAAACCCGATCGACTTGCTGAACCTCGTCCAACGTAAGAATTCTTAAAAGCTCCGCGCCAGGATAAACTGTTTTCAAGCAGCGCGAGCTCCCTCTTCGCTAAAAAATACGTAATCAGAAGAATCGCTTGTCTTCCTCTCGCGTGAGCAAAAAAGCGCCAAAAAGAAAAAAAAATAATAAAAATGCAGAGACACATGCAGAAGGTTGGGATCTTGTGCGTATATATACTGCACGCGTGGGGTACGGGTCTGACGGTGCTAGAACGTAGGATAGAAATCCACTTTATCTAAAGTGCTCCTTCGGCCGTGCACTTTGGCCGTCGCTTATCGACTTTGCGAATAACTTCTTTTACGCGGCCGTAAAACGTCCGAGTTCTCTCCATCGACGCCGTCTGCCGCCATCGTCGCGAAAAATGTGCGACGGACTCGTGGCCCGCCGCGCAGACGCTTATATACGAGACACGTTATGCTTCTGAGCGCAGCCATTGGATCATCTAATTGAGCGCGAGCGCACGGGATTTTTTGAAAATCTTATTTTCGCGCGAGTTGTAGGATTTTTAAAAACGAACGCTTTTACCAAAGAATAAGAATCTCGCGCTGCTGCATGAGAGATACGAGCACAGAGTAAGAATTCAAAACGTCAGATGTGCGGCCTTTATAGCAATGCAATTGTTTTCATGAAACAATGTAAATATTGTGAATGATTGATTTTGAATATTTTTACTTTGAAAGGTCTGTGATGCAAAGATGGGAACGTGGCTATCTGATCGTCAACCGTGGTCGAAAAGCACCTTTAGATTATTATTCATATGAGTTGCTTGATAAATAACTTAGCTAAATCATTTTTCTATCACACCTAGGCATGAATATTATTAAGATAAATTAATTCACTTTTTACACTTGTACATATTTTCCCATTATGAAACTGTCTTTTGGATAAATGTACAATTTTTTAATAATTTTTCAAACGTCCAGTACTAAATAAATCAAACGATGCACTGCTAAGAAATTTATTCTTATTCTATAATCCTTGAATGAATTTTACACTTTCTCAATACATTTTTCTTATTATGAATATGTTTATTTCTAAATATTTTCTATTTCTACTAGATCAAAAAATTAATGTATTTTAATATATTTGGTCTTTTATATATTTATCTATATTTATGGTTCATGCCTAGAATCTTATTGGCCTGTGTGCTGAAAGAATATATATATATATTAGTCATTATTCTAGGCAAGAAGCTGCGAATAGTCTATAGTTTATTCGAGTTTATTCCAGAATATTGCATTTTAAATAGATATCTATATCTTTCTTTTTTCAATGTATAAGGCTTAAAATACATAGGTAGTGCTTTAGGAGCATGAGCATATTTGTAGGCCTTTTAGAGGAGGCTTGGCATTACTGCGAAAGGAAGCCTCGATTAACTTTTCTAAAAAGAAAAAGCTGATCTTGCAATAGAATGCATACAATGATCATCGCTGACATTTTGCCTCTGTAGCTATTGAACTGGCTGTTTTAGAAAGTAAATCAATAAAGCAAGTTATAATTAAATGCTTTAAAAAGAAAATAAAAAAGATTGTTAACTTGGCGAAATGTACCGGTGGGCCCATAGCATGTGCTTGATCGTCTTAGGTTGTGAAACTAAATAATTGTGAAAATACACGCATGCATATATATACATGGGCGATTCCGTGTAACAAGCGAGTGGTAAAGCCAAAGTTCTTTTATTATCTCTCGAACACAGCCTGAGGCCAGCATCCGAAAATAATAAAACACACTTTTTCTCCCCCTAACTCGCAAAACTCCTGTGGATCGAACACGGAATCGCCCCTAATGTATAAACATGTGACGTGTATACCTGAAAGATCCCGTGAATATGATAGTAGAGACCCAGATAAAAAAAAAAAAAAGTTTCCTCCCGGAATAAAAGTGGCTAAAAGTTTTGGGCTTTTTTTGTTCTTTCTGTACTGGCTCTGACTTCTGTAGAGAGAAAAGGAAAGGGGCTCGCACATATCGTATATGTTTCGGCTGCCCTTTGCCGCCGGCAGTGTATTCAGCGCCTCGATGCTGGACACGCTGCTTTACCAAGCCTTCGTCAAGGACTATGTGATAACCTTCGTGAGACTGCTCCTGGGCGTTGATCAGGCGCCGGGTTCCGGATTTCTGACCTCGGTTAGTATTTTCACCAATTACCTTGCTTTTTACTATTGATTATATATTTTTTTTTCTTCTCAACAAATAATTATATTAATCAAATAAATAATGCATGGCCATACGTGAGTTTTAATAAGGTATATAAAGGTTTCCAAAAATAACAAAAAAGGAAAAAGTAGATAATAAATGAACAAGCGTGATTAAAAAAGCTGCTAAATCAACAAAAGAGTGCAGGAGTAGCGGTGCAAAAGTCGCGGCAGAATTATTTTCTAAAGCGGGTTGCACGTCGTTTGTTACAGATGAAGATAACGAAGGAGGATATGTGGATAAGGACTTACGGTCGACTGTACCAGAAGTTGTGCTCGACGACCTGCGAAATCCCTATCGGTATTTACAGGACGCAGGACACGTCGATAGTCGACACCTCGCACGTAAGTGTCCAACCGTCCTATATGTCAGAACTAAAGCGCTTTAGACGAACTACCCACTCTCTCCACAGTCACACACGCAAACTCTGACCTTATACACATATATACGAACCACGTACTCACGTGTGGGTCAGACCACTGCACTTACACACAGAAACAAACACAAGGACACACACGTACATGTTGGAAAAATCAAGTCTGACCTCCTGTGACTCTAATGCGTTTGAACGGGGCGAGCTCTCAGAGAATCCTTTGAATGACCGTCGGCTGTGTGAGTAGCGCATGGTTGTGGTCTCTCGATCTCAATTTCTTTCTCTCACGCTCTCTCTCTCTCTCTCTCTTTCTCTCCCTCTCTCTCAATCTCTCTCTCTCTCCCTCTCTTCATCTCTCTCTCTCTCTCTCTCTCTATACCCCTCTCTTACTATAGATATATTCTTTCACATTTTACTGTCGAACGATTATACCTACTTCATTACACGAACTACTTTATATTATACATGTACATGAATGAACGAACGAATACGTCTTGTTACTTGTTTATTTCCTAGGAGAACGATAATATGTGCAAGGCTAATCGCTTATTTGAAATAGACCGTTTCTGTCGGTTTATATATTTTGGCAAGTAATTTATGCTTAATATGTAAACAATATTTTTCTTAATTTTTTGTATCGCGCATTGTATTTGTTCAGTTTTTTTTTATCTAGCATTGAATTAATAATGTGTTTAGTTCTTATAAAAGTCAGCAAGCCGAAGATGATTGTGGAAATTCAATGTACACTAAGATCTAGCTGAATACTAATGAGAAGTTTATTATATACTGTAATTACATGTATGATAGCATTTCTGAATTTAATGCTAAATTGGTAAGCCTAATCAAAATTTAATTCACATTGAAATTATTCGCATCTATGTATATATGTAGTAACTATTTTACGCGAAAACGTAATATTAATAATATTGTACACATGGAATCCTGCTTAATTAATAATTAAAAGAATATACGTTTATGGGATCCTCGATTAAATCAATGACAAAACTATTACAAACGAGTGATAAGCTAAGTATAACAGAAGCACGCATCTTGCTGCGAGTCTTATTCTCCACTTTTACTCTACTATAAAATAATCATTTGCTCGTCCTTGCATCGTGTTAGAAATTACATTTATACTTACAACTATATCAAAACGAAAATCCATAAACATGCGCTTCAGTAAGAATATCTACCTAGTTTCTAAAAGTCCCCATATTGATCCAAATTCATCCAAGCAACACGACATACAACCCCAACACAAAAGAATGAACTAGCTTACAAAGTATGAAACAAAAAAAAAAGCAACAACGCAGAGAGCAGAGTGACCTCGATGACAACAGGACGCAAAGCGATGATTCCGCATGTACAAAAAAAGAAAACTCTAAAGCACCCACTATATAGCAAAAGACATAACACACAGATTAAAAGAAAAGCATACAGGGGACGAGGATAGCGAATAAACGAAGCAAAGATCAAAAAACAAACCAGCAGTAAGTGTAGAGCTGTGCTTGTTTTGGTTTTTCTTTTCGACAGGGCGACTCGGACGCGGAGAGCGACGCCGGCGTCGGCGTCACTTACAAGATGCGCCACTCGGCGGCCGCGTCCTGCTTAGCGAATTGTACCAACCGCGACAAGGGTGCCTCAGCTGTGAGTACGGTTGATGTATGTGCATACAAAAAAGAAAAAAATAACAAAACCAAAAAAAAAAAACTTTTTACTTAAGATTTAAAACCAAAAAGTAAAAAGAAAAAAAAAAGAAAAAACAAAGAATTTCTAAGTCTTCTTAATATTATATTCATACCTTTTTTGTCTCTCTTTGTCTTTGCATTCAGCACAACTACTACTCTGTGGCCCGCTGCGATCGACTCTCTTTCTCTGTACTTGAATATAATTATTGTTATATGTTGTTGTTTACGTGTGTTTTTGTTTGTGCCTGCATGTGCTTGTTCTTGCTCGGATCACCAACTGTGTGTTACTCGCTTGCCTTCTCTTTCTCTCTTTCTTTCTTTATTACTCTCTCTCTCTCTTTCCAGTTTTTTGCGGAAATAGAAGTGCCGATAGAAAAAAGTTCTGGACAATGATTAATTCTTGAATATCATTGCTTTATAATGCCCTATGCTTTTATAAACTAGATTAAATGCAAATCGATATTTTTTTAATTAATCAGAAATTACGAAATATTGATGATGTCCTTATTTATTCAGTGTTGAAAACAATAATAGTTTGCTAGAAATTCAGTCTATACTTATTGATAATATAGAACAGATAATATTCTATGCTGTTTAAAAAGCAATTTCTAATCTGATTAGCGAAATATTTATTCCATAGATAAAGAAATATAAAATTATAGTTAAAATAGAATGATGATGAATTTTGCTTTTCTTGATGATGCTACGTGCAGTAAAGCTTGCATTTATGCGAACATTTTTTATATAAATCGCTTAATTTGATTACATTAATTAAATAGATTATAATTATGTTTGAGAGCTTAAATTGAGCATATCTAAAGCTTTAAATTGCAGCTGAAATCCTCATCCCTTAAAAATGCAAAGTAATTATTAACAACATTAAACGCATTCGTTATACATCGTAATGCATGGAAAAGGAATTAAGTAGAAACGAACTCACACACACGTAGTAATGAAGCTTCAATTTGTAACAAATCATTTTAGCTTGCTTATATAAAATCGTCAACATTATTCATTTTACATAAATATTATTTAATACTATCTATTGTATCCTATTACCTGAACTGGCTAACTACCAAAATTTAAAATAACATTGAATAAAATGTATATTATTATTCTAAAAGAAGTAATGATATTTATAAAAATTGACATCGTCATAATTGCAGACTCTCGATTCTGATACAGTCCATTTCTTTTATAGTGCATCAATGGACCGACCATAAATACAGCTTTTGAGAAAAAAAAAGAAAAATATTGGGAGGTAAATTAATGACAGCCGCAGAGCCATAAAGGCACTAGTATAATGGTGTCGTACTCGTAAACCAAAACGCGTATACGAAATTATTGAATCAGATGAAGCTGGAGATATCGCGTTTACGACTACCGAACTATTATAGACAAGACACAAAATGGACGTTTAATGACTCCCTCCACTACTATGAAATATGCTTTGGTGCTTCAATTTAATTGTCGAGTTTTTTTGCCTTAAATGCCGCCTGAAGTATTACATTCGGTGCAAAAATATTAATTTTCCAGCTGCTGTAACAACATAATATAGTTTGAATATATTTTTCCCATTTCTTTATCACTGTAATTAATTACTAACCGTTATACCTGCTGTCTGTCCAATTTCATAATAAATTTTAGTTCATTCGCTGATGTAAACTGATTGTCATTAATTAATCTTAAAAAATATTTTAAAAAAAAGGTTGTTCATTGATTTATGAAAAAAATACAATTTTTGAATATTTGTAAAGGAAACATTTTTATCTCTGAAGTGAGCAAAATAATTTCAACTGAAATCGTTAGGCATTGAAACTTGTCCTTGACGATTAAAAATTATCTGATTGGAAACTATCGTTAATTTAGCGTAGGCACAGTTTAGAAAAAACAATTTTTTTCTATCCATGCGCTTCTACTATTTTCCAACACATTTTCCAATTCCCTTTCCCCTTTATCTCTCTCTCTCTCTCTCTCT
>UELV01088806.1:0-10601 GCA_900490015.1 Megastigmus stigmatizans
TCATCGCCTAACGAAGCAAATCTTGGCCTCGGCAAAGAGTGGTATGAGCAAATTGTCAATTGCTACCAACACGCCTCTAAACTTATGAGGACACTTCAGGACCTGTCTAAAACAGCATTACAAACCATTTTGACAAGTGGAGGTATTTATATATTTATTATCTGTCAGTATATTTATTATCTGTGATTCGTGTTTTTTTAAAATATTTTTTCCCCAAATCTTAATTTGTTTATTCCATTTACATGCATCTATAGATCTGGATACGGGATTAACTTCGTCAAAACTGAAGGAGATGGCAGCAACTTCAACGGAAAAGATCTACGATGCAGATGACATAGGTGCAATCGCTACAATTAAAGCTAGTTTAGCTGTGATTCAAAAGGCAGCCGTGAATCTTGCGGAAAAGATGGCTGAATGCGAGAACGAGTTAGCTATGAGTGGTACAGCTCATCGCAAAAACGAAAGCAATGAAGAGAACAGTCCAATCTTCTTACGTGCTCAGGCCACTCGAAAAGAATTGGAAGAAACGAAAATTCTTAGCAGGTCAGTTAGTAATATATGAAAACTATTTTTTTTCCTTAGCTATACATACACTATTATTTATGTAATTCTTTCTAATCATGCACATAAAACTTCACATGTTTCTTTGTTTTATTTAATATTGCCGTTACAAACTTACGTTTTCATTTCGGTTACTTTTAGAAAACTTGAGGCTAGAGATACTGACATACGCGAGTCTAAATTAGCCATTAGGGAAAAGCAAGAAGAGTTGTCTGAAATGATCTTAAGAAAAGAACTGGCTGAGAAACGACTTGCTTCGCAGCAACATGAGTTCGAGTTAACCATAGAGAAATTAAAGAGAAACTTGGAGGAAGTACAGTCGCAACTAAAAAGAAAAGTAATTTTATTACAAAAAACTAAGCTGTTTTCTAATTAAAGCTATTATATCATGATCTTACAATTGTACTAATCTAAAATTAACCATTTATGTTATACAGGAAAAGGAGTTCGAAGAAACAATGGATCATTTGCAAACAGACATCGACAGTTTGGAATCTGAAAAGGGTCAACTCAAGGAAAAGCTCAAATCTATTGGCAAAAAAGGAGCCACTGCAACCACTCCAGGTACCGACGGCGCCTCGAGCATGGGTCTCGGCGGTAGTAGTTCAACAATTCCTGCTGGTGCGCCAATGCAAGAGAGCGTGTTGCAGGCCAAAATACGGTCATTACAGGAAGCGCTGAGATATGAAACACGACAGAGAGAGGCAATACTCGCTGCAGATCTAAAAAAGAAATTTGAATCCTTAACACCTTTGCCAAGGTTTGATCTCAAACCAGAGGATGATCCGAAACTCAAAGAACTGTCAAACAAGAAAATTGAGCTGCTCAGGGTAAGTTTTTTTTTTAATCTGCAGTACGAAGTACGGTTTTAAAAGATTACCTCCAGTCGAAAAAAGTAATGATAAATTATAGGTATTTTTTTAAATATACAGTAACAAGGCATTTTTAGATTTAATGTATAAATGTTAATTCATTCTAATAGGAGGCCAAGAAAATTCCGTTATTCCCAATTGTACCGGATTTGACTCGCAATAAGCTCTTGATAGCAACAGAAGAGCCTGTACTAGAGAAGGCTTTGCCTATCTTCAAATTTCTGGATAGGGAGAGACAATTGGAAGCACTCAAAGAGCGCGTTGATGAATTCACTGTAAGTAAATTGCGCATACATAATTTCAAATAAGCAAGCATCGTTTAAATTAGTTAATATTTATTTGGAAATGGAAATGAAAAAGTTCTTTATGACGCTCTATGTAAAAAGCTCGATTTATCTCACGCGGGAAAAAAGACGCATTAATTAGATTTCATCCTCGTATGCAAACTTTACATGAGGGTAAAATTTTGCTATCGCACTAATATCGAAATGTATTATATCTCTTATTCATTTTGTAATCCTTTACAGGCTCAAGTGCATAAGGAGACCATCAAACGAACATTTGGTGGTCAAGCCGAAGCACAATTTGCCGTTTTTCCAGCACGTCATATTACTGCAGCTCTGAAGGAAGCCCAACCTGTAATTGCTGAGGTTTCGCTACCCTATAAAGGTCCATCAAAGATCATTTCTGTACCAGTGGGCACTCAAGAACTACGAAATGTTCACACGCTTCTATCGTATTAAAGTTATCGTAAGCAAAGTTTGACAAGTATTGTAGTAAGGGAAAGTATCTTGAATTTCTTTATCCATTTGCAGTTGCTTTGTTATTTAAATTAAAAAGATGTAAACTAACTATTTATCCTGGAACTTTCTAAAATCTATATTATTTAAAATATTTGAATTTAGAAATCTAGTCACTGTAAGTGGATACTTAATTATTGATAACTCATTCTGCAGAATTATTATATAGTTATATTAACAAAGTGCTTTGGGGAAAAACTAAAAAGCTTTCTTTCCTTATAGCTTTTCTTCTACAATTGTATAATACATTATAAAAATGCGTGCTACATTATTTTATATGAACGTAGATTAAATTTTCAAAATTTAATCGACTTAACAGTATGCTGTATAATAGAATGTGCTACAAATCTTTGTGTGAAAATATTTATTGCTTTTATAAATGATTGTCTATTCTTCGATTGTTGGTTTTAATGTCATTTGTAAAGTAACTATTTTTAAATGTCAGTGTAAATATTAACTTTATATTATTATAACTTTTTAATTCATGATACTTAACTAATTGGGAATGAGGTTACTCATGCTATGATTCATTATTTTAAATACTTTATAAGGATAAACTAATTACTTAAGATTTGATTCAATTTCATATTTTAATAATAGCTTTTTTATTTTTTAATTTTTATTTATATGATAACATTGTAACTCATTAATCATTTGCTAGGAAATTGTGGGAGGTACAGATTTTGGACTTTGTCAAAATTTTGGGAAATGTACTTTCATTTGATGTAATTACAACCTTGTTCAGTACTTTTCGATAAAACCTAATGTTAGAGATAATAGCGACTTAATATACTGACAAAAGTGTGCTTTATTTGCTGAATGTAAGCACCTCCATGGTGGCTAGACCTGAAATACTTTTCATTTTAAGGTTATTTTCAAAGAAAAAATTACTTCAAGACCTTTTATGGAATATTTTTTAAGTATAAAAATCCAGATCATTTCAAAAGTTATGATTAATTGAATGTCATACTAAATGTTATATAAAATCTAATAAATTTTATTGATATCTAGTATCGTATATTTTAATTATCAATGTTTCAATGAAAATAGATTTTTATATTTAATGTGTCGCTGTAACTAAAATTTATAGTCGAGATTTATTTTGCTCTAATAAAAGATCAGTATTAGATGGTCTTACATTTTTCTATAGTAAAGTGTACCTTTATTATTATAGCTTGTATCTCGAAATTTAAAATAAGCGTCAAAACCTAAGTTTATCGTATTAACTTGAAATGCATTGTCAAAAGTTTTAGCAAAGCTAATCCAGTATATGAATTTTAACAAAGAAAATCTTTATAATGTGTAATTATTTTGTGATGTTTGATTATATATATAAAGTTTTTAAAAAAATAATGCTTTACAAAATACAAAAGTCGATTAAATTTCGTTATTCACCTGCGTAAAAATGTACATAGAGCGCAAAGTAAGGCAAATGAAATAAATCGTGCAATTATTATTTTTTATCATTTCAGTTTTATTTCTTCTCTTTTTTAATTATGATATAATTCGATATGAGGCTGCGATGATGCAATCTAATCAAAAGCATCACTGTGTCCTTTATTGCGGCACCGAAAGTGAAATTTTACAACGCATACAAGTTTTTCTTATTAAGTCGATATACCTCGATAAGCTCGATGAAAGTGCATGAATGATTGTTCTATCTTCGTTACAGATCATTTGTAAATATATTCTTTTTATATTAACATTATTAATAGATTTGCATCATAACTTATGTCACATTGTATGTTGTATATTGATCATGCAAGATGTACGGATGATATTAAAGTAATAATGATAATTACTTCACATTGACGATTTGAGTTTTAATACCAAAAACTCCTTCACTTTTCTTTTTATCAACGCAAAAGCTGTACTCACTTAGCAGAAACTACTTATTTTTAATTTATTAAACATACGAATTTACATACAAGTGTCTTCGCATAATATTTGCAATACTCTGATACATTGCAATTATTTATAAAAGATTTGAGAATTATTACTATTATTATTGATGATATTTACACACGCTTGAATACAAATAAAAAACTGTGCATATTCCAATAATCGAATAACATTAGTAAAAAACTGAATCATATAGTTCTAATATAAAAATATAAACTATCAAATAAGTAAATAAATATTCTAAAATTTCATAACCAACATTCAAATATATAAATATTTCAACATTTTCAGTATTTATTTATACACTTTAATCGAATTTTCTTCTTCGATTCAAATTTCATCATTAGGTACTAATTACTAGAAACGCTACATAAGCATTGTATCCGTTTTTTCTTTTACATATATCTTCATATCTAGCAATAAAAGTTGCTATACCTACAATTCATGAATATTTTGGGAATTTAACCAAACCATTAGTTATATGTATAATTTCTACTAAAACTATACATACATATATGCATGTCTTCTAATACTAGAAATATTGAAATAATTCCAATTATTAAATAAATAAGCATAACCTAAGAGATCATCTAGATAAATTATAATTGAAATTTGATATACGCGATTAACAGTTTGTACATTATAAAATCAATACTTTTTGGTTAAAGCTTAGTAAATGATATCGTATTAAATTAATGCCGATGCCCATTTTCTTATACATGCACAATGGCTTCATATTACAAACATAATATTTTGTGTCACAGGTAGTTGATATTAAAATCTGTCCACATTTTTCAAAGAACTCCACCACTAAATATCGAAATGTACATATGCAAATATTCTACAGCGTACAAGATGTAATATTGCACATAATAAATTAGGTTGTATGGCGATTATTCATATCATAAATCTACAATTCCATATATTATTTACATTTATTTTTTTTTCAATACATAAGAGGGCAGGCGCGTGTAAATATATTTCGGAATGTAAATTATTCTTTTTAAGTATTAATCAATAATGCAATTATCTCTGTACAAACAATGGTAAAAAAAAAATCTTTCGCTTACAATCCAAGTTTTCCTGCATTGCCTCAGAAATCATTTACCTCGTACATCAACGTATCACTAAATAATCAATGTTATACCTACAAATATTTGCATTTTATAGTGACAATTATGAAAGTTCAATATGTATCCTACTATTTGAGAACTTGCATTTTGCTGTTTTTCTACCTAATAACAGCTGAACAAATCAAGGCGAGATAATAAACGAAGCTTTTCGTAAGATTTGAAACAAGTCTACAAAACTGTTTTCCGTAATGATACAAATGACAAATCACAGGTGTTCGCGCGAGGGCGGTGTACAGTTAGCATTATTTACACGAGTTTTTTGTTTTATCTATTTATTTATTACTTGTTATTTTTGTTTTTGTTTGTTTTGTTCAATCAGATCTCATAGATTTTATACACAGCATTATTATATGTGCGTTCGTGTTTATAATTCGACTATGCAATTGTGATTCCAATGCGAAATTTCACGAGTTCATTTTGTTCGCTGTTAAGAGTTAAGTTCTTCGAATGAAAATGTCACCCTAATAAAATAGTAAAATTCCCATTGCCGTTTAGAATCCGAAGAGAAGATTTAACTCGACAATCGGCAGATGCCATGCGAAAAAGCTCAGGGCTAGAAACTTCTGTAAGGAAATATACTAAGGAGCCACAATGATTTTCATTCGAAGAGCTTAGAAAACAATCCCAGATCCGTTATAATACCCATGGGCATCGTTCTAGTACAATATATATAAAAGTGCGAAAGGAATTGATTTTCCTGATAGGAGTCGCGCGCCGGACTAGGAAGTAGAGGCCTCGCGAGTAAAGGAGACAGCCAGTGCCGTTTTGTTTCACGTCCTCGAGGTCTGCCGCCTCCAGCTGGGAGGTACACCTTGGAGTGTGCGCTCGCCCCCTGGATTCGAGTCGAATCTGTTGCGCAGACATTTGCGACAGGTTAGACGCCAGAAGGCCATGCGAAAGTCGGCCGAGTAGAAGGCGTAGATGAACGGGTTGATGGCCGAGTTGATCCAGCCTGAACAATTCATCTCGCATTAATCACTATTGATTTATTTTTCTTCGTTATATACATAGTTAATCTTTTTTCAGGATAATTTATTAATAAGATACGATGCTCGCGGTTTGGCTTTTCTTTTAGAATGCTTTATGAAGTGTTGATAATTAAGGACTTTGCTTTTTACGGGTACATTTTTTTATAAGTACCTTGAAGCACGACATACATTTCAGCCTTTTAAAGTAATTGTCACTGCAGATTAAGAGCGTAACTTCATTCGGTTGTTTGTCCGTAGGCTGTAAATGTATACATATTTTTTTAAAAAGTAAATTGGGACGAATTTCATACTGTGTATTCAATTTGTTTGATTTTGAAAAAAAAAACCATGAAAAAACATTAAGTTATTTTTTCTGTTTTCATGATTTTTTTTATTAACTTACATAAACATTGTTGATCATACCAAGTTATCAATGATAAGGTGATATCATTCAAAGTATCCGTAATATTAGATTGATTTTATCTCTAGACATAAATCAAAATTATTCAAATTAAAATAATCGATATCGAGCGATTTATTAATTGACGTCAAATGAACAGTGTATGCTTCGAACCTAGGACCTTCCAATTGCGTGTCTGAACCCGCGAAAAATATCGTCTCTGTAGATCAACTATTCGTCATAGTCACAAAGGCGCGAAAAAGTCTGGTGCTCAAAGCATTTACCACGATACAAATTCTTATATGAGAAGAACTTATCTTCCTAGTTAAATAAAAAAATATTTACCACCTACTGATCATTCTACATCGAAGCCACTACCAAATTTAGTATAAAAGTTATAATCGAAGTGCATCCCCAAAGACAAACCCAAAATTTTCTTACGAAATAGAAATCTCGCGCCTTTTGACGCAATCAGTTATAAATCAGCCGAATATTATCCGTATCTCCTTTCCGGCATGTAAAGAAGATTTACGGCGATCGTTGGGGTCGAAAAATGAGATTTATTAAATATAGGAATGTAGTTTCACTGGCCTTCGTGACTGGGGGGTATGCTTTTGTGCGTCCGGAATTGGAGACGGAAGAAAAAGTTTTTCGTGTTATTGCCGGGATTTGTTGATTTTTCCGAGACATTTCCGAAGTAAAGTTTGATTAATATATCAATAACTGGACGATACGGAATCGCTTTCAAGACCTTGGTTCAATATGTAATTTCTCTCATCAGAAGATTGCGACGGGTTTGTGTTTTTCTTTAAGCCCTTTGTAAAATTGTATATTCTTATAAAGTAATAATAGTCATTCGCATTTGTTTCAAATTCTTCGAACAACATTAAAGACTGTATAATAATATTAAAAGTTATATCACGTGTAATTCTAAAATAAAGTAAACTAGAGCAATATTTCGCTGACAGCGAAAAAGGATTTGTTTCGGTTTTTCAAGCCTATAAGTCAAGATAGTGTGTAAAAACGGCGTAACGCATTTTTTTCTGCTACTAAAAAGAAAGTACCGGTACATAAAACAAAGCCGGATGATATGGTGGATGTATGATTATGTGTAGTGAGAAAAAACGACAAAACATGTATCGTCGTTTCGAGCATTAAAACACGGATTATAAAGTTCTAACAATACTATGGAGTTACTTTTGTGTGTGCAATGTAATGTCTGACTATAACCGAGCATTTCTACTGCGCTAACATAACGTGTTTTTCGACATTTTAAAACTCTGTGAAATAAAATGTGTAAACCATTTCGCGCGATCGAGAAATTTTATATTCATAAGCTTTTGTATTAAGCAATAAAAATAAAATAGAAGAGTTGTATTAAAATAATCAGGAATATACATTTATGACTACGGTAAAAATTCTCATAATACTCATGATTTCCTTTATTTTCGCATGTATACCTAAATTTCATTTATTTTCGCATATTGCAACTGAAAATTGAATGGAAAAAATGATTTTTACGAGGTGCAATTTCAATCTGATAATAAAAAAGGGGGACGTGTAAGTAAACACAAAGATTTAAAAGAAAATCCCATAGTGCCGGAAAAAAGAAAACAAACTAAAAACTGCAAATAAATATTTTTTCCCCTGTGGGATAAACTCGTTTCACCCAGACGAAAAAAAAATCAATCAGTCTTACTTTTATTTTAGCCGATCTTTTTCCAATCAAAAAAATAAAAACAATTCTCAGCGAGATCCGTGCCCGTATTTCAAATCTTCGTCTTCTCTCGCACTTTTCGACGTAAAATAAGAAATGAAAAATTTCACCCTTTCCATTTAGTATTTTGCTCTTCTATATTCAATCTCTTATCACCAAAAAATCCATTTTGTCGTAACTGTAAATTCACAGCGACTAAGACTTTAGAAGAAATTATTTTGGTAAATTTTAAACAATCTGTGACATCCAGCAGATTAAATGGTTATTGCGTGGCAATTTCGAAATTATTTTTCGATGGGAGTGTTAGCGAGGTAAAATAATTAACAAAGGAGAACGTAATTTCGCCCTGAAAGAAAATAGCGAAGGACCTGGATAGGAATACAAAGAGGAATCCTTCGAAAAAACATTTCGAAGCTTGCAAACACACACACACACACACACGCACGCACACACACACGCACACACACACACACACGCACAGAAGTTCCGAGTCTAATCATACATGTTTCCTCGCGATTCTCTTTCAGAGCACAATTACATTGTCCACTGGGACATCCATCGCTAACCTCGCAAATCCTTATCTTTCAGTTGTAAAAAAAAAAAGATATATTTCCAACGCGTACATTAGTAATCGCGTTGCCGCGATATATATATAAAGTATACCCACCGAGCCAAGTGAGTGCAGGCATAAGTGGATCGGGCGGCTCAACAGGTATGAACGGCGTAGCGAGATAGAGGATGAAGAAGGGCAGCCAGCAGGCGACGAAGCCACCCACTACGACGGCAAGTGTCCCGGCCGTCTTGGTCTCGCGCGTCACCCTGTTGATGCAGCTGTGCTGGTGACTGCGCAACGTCCCGGTACGCACGACCTTGCGACAGGGGCTCGCGCTCAGTTCGGTGGCCTCGGCGGTCTGGACTTGGAAGGTCTGCTGCGAGGCGGCGACGACGGGGGCTGCGGCTAAGCCGGTCGCGGGGATCGTTGGTACCTTGGTGTTGTCGTTGTTGCCGGCGTCGCTTGTCGCGCTCTCCGAGACCGAGGCGGTCGAGAGACGCGCCGCCAAGGCTGCACGCGGCGAGGACTTGGTCGGACCTTTCGTTCGTTCTGCTGCTTGTGGTCCCTGTGGATCGACGATATATATAGAATAGAATCAATATTATCAATATTATCTAATCGACTGTTTGTCGCTTATAATAATTGCTTTAGCTAAGCTCCTCGATTCGTTCGAAAGATTCGCTTTGTTAACGATTATAAAAGTTTAGCGGTTATTTAGCGTCTGTCTTTAGCCGACTGTATCATTTGTTGGGTGTATTTGTGCATTGTAAATTCAGCGAAATAAACCGTGCGCGCACAATGAATTGTAAACGCGATAAATTATCATGAATTCAATGCTTTTGTAAAGGATAGAGCGAGCTCCCTTGAAATTTAGGGTTTTCTTCCATTGGTAACAAATGTACCAGAAATATAACTTTGTCAACAATATCTTTTACAAACTTGCCAATTCTTATAAATGCATTCTTCAAGAATTTAAAAATAATATAGATACTTTACAAAAAGGCATTAGTAACAAGCGCTGCTGTTATTAAAAAGTACGTCGAACAAGCCTTGCATTGGACCTTAAATTAAATAAGTTACTGTGATTAATATCCCACAAGTATACATGAATCGTTGGGTGAAACAGTGAGCCTTGGGTACTCGACGCATCTCTCCTCACACGAGCTGTAAGAAAGAAGCACAGCGAAGGAAACTAAATAATAGCTGAATCTTTAAAATTGCAGTTACTTTTATCTTCGAGAGAAACAAGCATCAACTGCATTAAGCCAACTATCACTTTGAATTCCATAATAACCAAGCTCGAGACAAATATAAATCTCGTCCTTTTTAAACGCATCTCGTGCACCGACTTTAAAAATATAAGTTCAAAATCACGCCCATTCCTCGTATAAATCTCACCAGCCACGTGTCCAAAAAGCGAGCAATTCGTTCCTCCAGCCGTATATATATATATATATATATAAGTTCTCAACGCCATTTTTCTCCTTATCAGCCTTATACCGGACGGGTGGGCGTAGCGCAATACAAAACTCCCCGAAAATTCCGGTTTAGCTGTGTGAAATGCAGAGCGATAAGCTAAGTCGTATACCCTCCCATGACCAGAAACGCAAGCTTCTGGGAGACGATGTAAAAAGCAATTCGACTATGCCCATAGGAGCGAGAGCCAAGCGAGAAGCTACTGCGGCTAGTCGTTAA
>UELV01088812.1:0-13188 GCA_900490015.1 Megastigmus stigmatizans
TAAATTATATTTTTATATAAAGGTGTACATAGATATTAGTATTTATGCATATTAATTTGTGCCGAAATAGAACTACTAATTTATATTACACAACTACTTATTATAGACGTATTAACCTCCTTTACAATGTAATGGAATCAGGAAAACTCCACACCTTTTTTATATTCATTTTTACAATACACGCGTATCACGATATTGATTTTAATAAACTCAGTATTAATAATTTAAATGTTTATTAATAATTTAAATGTTTTGACCTATTGTTATTTAGACAATTCTGATAAAAATTAAAGATAATTGTATAATTTTTATATATTATGGTATTCTGACTTAATTTATATTTACATTAATATTACTTATATATTGGAATAATGAATAGGCAGCAGTTTTTTAAAAATAACTATTTTAATTTTAATAATTTTAATAACTTTTCACTATTTGAAGATATCTAGAAGAGAGTAAGATTTTTATGGGGTAAAATGAAGTAAAATATAAATCATAGTAGAAAACATTATATTTATTTTTATTACATGAATACTATTTTTTATAACTTAATCTGATGGATCTTACAATCTATATCGCGGAGCTACAAAATTAGTATCGTTTTTCATTACAGATAGAAGTGGAGCTGTCTTTAGTACATCTTATTGTAAAGTACTAATTTTTTCTCAGTAGTATCCTTAACAATATTATCCTTAAAAAATTCTCATCGTTATAACCTGCCGCTTATTAAAAAAAAAAATTTATGCATTAAAAAAAATAAAGATAAATATGCTGAAATTTTTACAAAATCGTTTTTATGTTTTTGTTATAAACTTTCCTTCTATGAACACTAAATATTTGGGTTGACTTCATCATGTAAAGCAAACAATATAAAAACAAAATAGAAGGAGAAAAGCGGAGTTAAAAAACGCATATACGGAAAAAGGCGCAAAACATGGCATAATGATAAAACCGGTGATTCTCTGGTGATGTGATGCCAGTGTATGTGCACCGTCGCGCACTGAACGAGGGAAGAGAGAAAGAGATGAGAGAGAGAGAGAAAGAGAGAGAGAGAGAGAGAGAGAGAGAGAGTCACTTTGGCCTCTGGCGATCCTCTTCCGCATTTCACATTATCGGAAAAATTTTGTTCCCTCTTCCTCTTCACCGTCTAAGGAACAATCTGCGACCGGCTTATATGCCCGTACAAAGAGATACTCTTCCTCTGGTAAAATATAATACTGTAATAAGTACAGGGGGGGAAGCACGCGGCGCGCACCGGTAATGCGAGGTTTTGCTAGAGCGAAGCCGAGAGCTCTACACCTGTGTATGTGCACTGCGTGTGTGTGTGTGTGTGTGTGTGTGTGTGTGTGTGTGTGTGTGTGCGTACCGATATGTGTCTTTTTATATTATAGTTGGCTGAATGCTGAAGCTATTGTTCCTTGCTGTTTTAACAAACGAAACAAATTCTACTGCTCCGTTTGGATAAAGTGTTTCTTCTAGTGATGTGATATAAGCGCTGAATTTTGAAAATTTATATATCACTTATAGTTTTCCGTTTTGATGAAAATAACTCGAAGAATAGAAAAATTCTTTAGCTCCTATATAGGAGTAATTTTTATTTCTCACTGGGTCAGCATTCAGCTATCAATAGTTCAGCTTCATATGCATCCACTGTATTATACCTGCCATATACGAAGTCGCGTCGTCTACGATATATACATATACTCGCACGTATACCACACGCGACAATCTTTTCCGCTTCGGCGGCCGATCGCGATAAAGCCGTCGGACAATAATAAACAATGCGTGAAATGACAAGTATACAGAGGAGAGCTGCTGCTGCTGCTGCTGCTGCTACTATTGCCTGCACCGGCACACACAGCAGCATTTCGCGAGATCCTTATCCCATATACATATATATATGCGCGACCGCCAGAGCCGCCGCTACCGAGCTTGCGCGAACCGCTGCACTATGGCATATCAATCATTCGCTCGCACTCGCCCCGTGTCTATGTATATAAAACGCGAAATATTGGATGCATCATGCATATATATGTGTGTTCTGTGTGTGTGTGTGTGTGTGTGTGTGTGTGTGTGTAAAAGAGATGCGAGATAATTGTCGCGCGGGCGCGGTTCAACGGCGAACGCGTGTATATTTTACCTTGTATATATTCGAGTTTTCGCGCGTGTCCAGTTTATGTCCCGTGCGAATCAGAACGGATTTTTTGGGTGAAAGTTTGTCAATAATCGTACGATTGTACCGCATTAAGCCGTTTTCAGCCAAGTGTTCCCTTGTATATCTGCAGATTTATAATATGGAACATTTTTCTTTATCGAGGATAAAAATCAATTTGCGCGGTCGAAAGGATCCATCATTTAAAAACAAAGATGTAATTTTTCCATGGAAATGCTCTTACTTCTCTTTAGGAGAAATACAGTGTGTTTCTGCGCAAAAAAATAATTGTTCCGCGATGCAATTAGCCCTGATCATGTCCATGTTTAAAATGAGAGTATAAAAGAGAGAAAGCATCGGGAGAGCAATAACCAAAGAGTAGGTATCGGAGTACAGGCACACGCATGCGATGAGCTTGAAATGTTTCCTTCGCTGTAGCGTAATGACTGCTTCTGTCCTAGTGATGGATGAGATTCCTCGGTCATATCTTGTATCTCGCGCTCGTATCGTTTCAATGGAACTACTAGCATTTGCTTATTAAACCGTTCGACCTTTTTTTTCTTCTTTCACTTGCATATGTATATACCTGACGCGTCTCTCGAGTTAAACTGCACCAGCGTACACCGAAATATTTTTAATGAGCGCACCTTACTTGTTGCCGCAGCTACCGATGTCGACTGTTTTCATTCTTTTTCTTTAATCAGCTGTAATGATTATATTTTATAAATAAGCGATCCATCAGCGGCCAGGAGATTTTTGCGAGGACTGGAAAAGTGACTATATATCCTATATATGAGAATAGTTTGTAACTGGTTTTCAGGATGAAGATGTGCATGGGAGCAAATGCTGGATGTATGAAGATATTCGCGAGATTTCATAATTATAGGATCGTTTATCCCTGCTATTATTAGCTGTTGAGCGAGGATGAAATTGTTAATTGGCCGATGAATCGTACTTTTCGTCCTCATTAAGAAAATGCGATTGATCGCAAGCAAAGTTAAGAAAGTGAAATATACCGAGACTGATTATTACACTTATACGTAAAAGATTGTTCAAACCAAATGATTCTTTTACTTGATTTTAGAACGTAACTTATAATAAGATTCTTTATATGAGTAGATGATTTTTTTTCTGGTGTACATTTTAGTTTTTCATAACCACTGTTCTTATCCGAAAGAGCGAGGACGAAACGGAGAACTTTTACCGGTTCACCGTAAGACTTTATGAAAAAGAAAAGAAGAAGATTAACCGGAATAAAAGTTCATCTTGTTCCTTATATACCCGCGCGCGCGCGGAGGCTTGTACGATTACATCCAAAATTGCGGCTGCGGCGATCCGCGCAAACTTATGGCCTGCTCTCTCTCTCTCTCTCTCTCTCTCGCCTCATCATTCTTGATTTTCTCGTTTGTTGTGTAACGCGACTCGCGCAGGATTATTACGTGGAGAGTATTATTTTCACCTGTTATCAAATTAGATATTGGCTTAGCGGATACACCTGAGAGCCTCGTGCAACGTTCGCCAGAGAGAGAGAGAGAGAGATGAGCATTTCCTCGTGTGCTGTATACACGTTCCAGGCAGCTCGCGGCCGTTGTAATCGTGCAGCTGCAGCACAACAGCGCGCACAATAAAACGAGATCGAAGCCATTTTCTACAAATTCCTTTCATGCGAATTCGAAAGAATGCGGTAATAAGCGCGAGCCTCTACACTTTGACTCTAATTTCCGAGACCCTCTTCTGGCCTTGTCCGCGCTCGCACACTCCATCGACAATAATTAGCTTTTATAACACCTTCGGCCCCTGGTTACTTACACGCTCGCGGTTATTCCGAATCGATCACCATTTTTTTTTTCGAACACGTTAATTGAACTTGTAAAAGGATAAATTTAAGGACAAAACACAATATTGGGTATTTTTTTTTTTTTAATTATAGCAATAACTAAAGTATGATTTTTAGTCGTTAACTGTTACCGATGGAAAACCCGCTTTTTCCATTCTTATACATCTAACGCTGCTGATGCAAATAAAACGAAAGTTTATATATCAGTGCCTAGTGAATCACTGCACACACACACACATAGATGTATCCCATGTACAACAACGTAATACCTTTAAACGCTCGAATTCATATTATAGTAGTATGCAGAATTCCTCGCGATTGATCGCGCGCACAGTCTATATACGCGATATATATATATACACACATAATACACTTTGTGTATAACGTTATAACGCGTACGCGTGAGTTGGCGTTTGCATAAGCAGCGGGACGAATCTCTCCCCGACGCCGCGCGCGTGCGGATCGATTTAACGCAACGCCGCCATCATCATCATCGTAGTCTCTATACGGAAGAAAAAAGAAAGCCGGTAGAAAGACAAGGAGAGAGAGAGAGAGAGAGAGAGAGAGAGAGAGAGAGAGAGAGAAGCAAGGCGAAGATACTCTGAAATCGCGCGCGTATATATACACACACCCATATATATATATATACGTGTGTACACATAAGTATCGCTAAGGGGTAAGAATCGCAGTTTGCGCGCGCGAAAGTCGACGCCCCGCGTGCGCCTGCGTGTACGTGCGTGTATATGTACATGTATACGTATATACATTCTTGTTACTACCTACAACGTACTTACTTTTAAAGCCTCTTATTACCGTGATTACCGGCGCGCGTTGCATATAATACACTAGGCGCGCGCCAGACCAGCCAGCCACTTTTGTCCGTTCTACAATTTATGTTATTGAATTGCAGTTATCGCTCGCACCGCTCATTTCTCTGTTCTATATATATATATATATATATCTGTGTGTGCGCACTGCTATCCCACTGGGTAGGTTTTGATTTTCGCATCGAGAATTTGCGCGGGTAGTTGAACAACCAAAGATATTGTGTTGATTTTTCTGTTTTCATTTTGCTTAGACGATTGAATTTTGGAATACATGTGGGAATATGGGTATATACAAATCTATACTTATTTATTTATTATTATTTATTTTGAATATCAAGTACTAGACGTAATGTAATGTAAAAAGTTATTTCACAAAATGTTTGAGACATATATTAAAAAAATTATATTAGCTATTCAATAATAGAAAAACTAAATTTAATTTTCGATAAAAAGATAATTCTGTTTACGAAAAAAAAATCTGACATATAACTTACTACGTTTAAAATTTTTTTAATTTCAATAAGAACAAGAAATCATTACGATGAAATTAATGATGCCCTGAAAAAAATTATCTTGTTGATTTCTAACAATATCATATTTTAGAACATTTCCAAGTGGCAATACTTAGGACCAAAGGCGTTTGGCGCTCGCCGCTCGCTCTGCCGTACCAGTTACCATACCTATATGTGTAAGGGCTTTATAAGTACTTACGTGTCCTATATCTATAATCTATAAGTCGTATAGTTGGCGGCAGTGCCGACGGTTGCAGTTGTCACACGCTTTATTTAAAATTTTATTTAAAATTAATGTTAATATATTATTGTCTTTCCCAGTGAACGTTGTACAAATTTACTGATTAAGAAAAACATTTTTAAACAATTATTATATATAATATACCTATGCGTGATAATCCCGGGCGAAACCGCGACGAAGGATGTTATAGATATAATGGAAATTTGTTTTGTACTAAAACATGTGACTTTTGAAATTCTTTTCACAAAGATGATGAAAATATAAAGCGTAAGGGGTCTTGATATTTTGTCCTCGAACACAATTTTGAGAATATTTTTTTTCTGTATTTTGAATAGATATATGAGAATTATATTTTCTTATTAATCTATAACAAACTATCTAAATTGATTTGTTTGAATTAAAATTGATATATTCGCAATAAAAAAAAATGCCGGAAAAAAATCTCATATCACCGTATATAGGATGTGCTTATTATATCCGACCTAACACTTCCCCCCGGCAGATCACGTAAAATCATCGAAAGGGTTAACGTTCCGGAAAATCCCGGCACCCAACCCAAGAAAGTACATGCAATACACAACTTTTATACACACAACATATATGCATATATATATATACACGAACTGGAGTATTATAGATAGAGTACCTGCGAAGAAGGATAGTAATTACAGAAGCGGGACTCGGAGCGCAGCCCCAACTCTATCTTCCTCTCTCTCTCTCTCTCTCTCTCTCTCTTTCTCTCTCTCTTACCCTCTTGATTCTGTTCCTTCTATAGATTCTGTTCCCTCTACTCTCGTCAAGAGCTGCGAGGCACGATCCCCGATAAGTATAGTTGTTTCCAGGGCTTCTCTCTCTCTCTCTCTCTCTCTCTCTCTCTCTCTCTCTCTCTCTCATTTGATCTATACACGTTTATATATATATAAGTCTACACTCCCGCTATCTCATTTTATTGGGTACAGGTCACTTAAAAATATATATTGCTCGGACACGCGCAAGCCGCGACGAAGCCACCTTTATGTATATATACCTACAGGTATGTGCGCAGGAAAGTAAAAGTTACGTGGTTTACACACACAATCCGAGTCACGATCGTCTTCGTACTATATACCATATACGCTTTTTGTGCATGCAGTTTTTTTGTCACTGCTGTTGTCGAGCGCTCGGAGTTTATTTATATAGACGAAGCTGTAAAGTTAATTGTAACTCACGACTCGTGCAGCCGCGATTACAAGGGTTTATTGAGTTTATTGAGCGGAGTTGATGAAGATGGTCTATAATTTTTTTTTTAATTCTTAATGTAATTATTGTGACACGTTAATCACGATTCAGTTTTAAATGCGATAACAGGTCGGTTGATTGTTCCGCATTATTTATTATAGAAGCTATTTTAAAATTTTTTTTTTATTATTTCACAAAAATTTTCTGATTTTAAATATAATTAAAAAAATAATTTGTTTCGAATTATATATTAAAATTCATATATATTCAAGTAAATTAGAATTTACTGAAAATTGATATATTAATTTTGTTGTAAAAGTTTCATAAAAAATCTATCATCTCTAATACTTATAATAAATCAAATTCTTCGTACAGATCGTCTATCATAAAATGATGATCACATATTGATTCATCCATTATAAACTATTACTTGTACAACGAAAACAATTTGATTAAAAGTAAAAAAAAATCGAAACGCATCTCATCAAATAAAACGAGTGCAATATAATTATACATTTATTATAAATTACATGACATTAATAGAGAACGTTTTTCACATTTTACATATTTAAATTAAAATTTTTTTAACATGAGTCAATTAGTCTTAATACCGTCAAAAATAATTAAAACGCTAAATAATAAGCATGTTTTCATTCTAGAGATAATTACATAATAAATTCTTGTATATTACTATCCACAACTGACCCCGTCATTATAACTCGATAGAGTTTTATCCTTTTTGCTCTTTTGCGTCTTCTGCTTTGCTATACTTATTATCCCTCCTTTGTTTCTGTACTTCACGCTTCTCTTTCGCGGAAATTTAATCGATCGCATTCTGCTAAAAAGTTTTATTTATAAAATATTATTAAATCTATATTTAACTTAATTGATATAATCTTTTTGTTTATTTGTTCTTCCTTGTATTATTAAAATATCTTATTCATGCTTTTATTTTTCTTTCGAAAATGAATTTTATTAAAACACAATATGTAGCTAACTTTAATAAACGTATTGAAAAATCGATCTAAGATTCTTTAATAAATATAATATATGGTGGTAGATATTTTAATGTAAGCGTATATAAATAATATATTTTTATTTCAAGTAAATACTTTACTATGTGATTTATGTATATCACATTATTTTATCTTGCAACGTTTATTCTTTCATCTTTAAATACAATAACAGTTATTTTAAACAAATTAAATCGATAACTTAAAAACGACATATTTTTTGACGTATTCTCATTTAGGACTTTAAAATTCAATTTGGATCGTTTCAATGGAGACAATCGCAGGCTCCAAGTCCCATTGTAACGAAACAATAGCCTGATTTTTCCATACTTTATTCTGTTTGATTGGTCAATAGATTTAGTGCTTGGCGTAAACTTATTTTAAATTTTTATTTAGTCGTCTATTGCTTGATTAGTTTTAAACCATTATTTTTCGGTATAAATCAATTTTGAGAGATAATCTCAAATAAATTTTCTATCAATTTTTTATCATTATGTTTATTGTTTACGTTCAAAAATCTGCATGAAATAAGTATACCGCATGCGTGTACGAATTACAAATATTCTCATAATTTAACTGCTGCTAGTTTCAGAAGATAATTCGTTTCCTCACTGCTTACAAGCAGCGAATATAAGTTCCTCAAACTGATCATAACCCTTGGACCTAACTTTTCAGTCCTAATACAACAACAAAAAAAAGGCAATCTCGCAGCGCGCGCTCAGGTGGTTAAGTCTCGGCACTTAATATATCGACCCCATGAGTCGTTCATATACCGACGACGTAAAGAGGAAAAGGCAGCCGACAGTCGTTCGTATCAGCAGCTGAGCAGAGCGGCACATCGGATTTGTCATTGATTCGAGGCACTGCACGGGTCAGGATAGCATAACGCCTAGGAAGTGGCCAACTGTACTGTCGCAGGATATCAATACTCGAACGCGCCTGATGTTATAGGTATATATATATATATATATATAGGCTTGTGGAGCGATTTTTCCTTCGACGAGAGTAAAACGCATTATACGGGCGTTCCATATTTGCAATGATAAGTTGTGCGGGTAAGGACTCGTGGAGAATGGCAGAAACTTTTCTTGTTCATTCGTTGCTCTTGGCAAATACGAAACTTTTAATGCTGAGTGTCAATTTAATGAAATCATTAAAAATAAATATATATTGATTTAAAAAATTTAAGGAGTTTTAAACATACAAATTCAATGTATATAGACTAACAGTGCACCCATCGTTATTGAGCCGCTTAAAATGACATGTTCAATAACTCTCGCACTAAAGATTTACAAACAATCGTATATGTTAAAAAAGCATTGTCAATGGCTTGTTGACTTCTTTCTATATTATAGATATGGCATTAGACATTACAATTTTTAAGTGAATTGAAAAAAATAGATATAAAACTGATCCACCCTCATATTTGAGCGAAACATTTAAATTTTATAGATTTTCACCAAATTATTAGGTAATAATCTAATCAAATAAGTTTCTTATAGCTACTGAATGATTATTTTGGGATACCTGATAATTTTTTGTTACCTGCTTTATTTTAAATTAAAAAACATTACAATTTTGTAGAATAATCAAGTCACTTTAGACCCTTGATTATTTATAAATAAATAATTGACTTTGGTATGACTAATGTATACACGGCAAATAATTTTTCATTATTTATCAATTTAACACCTTTAAGCATGCAGATGACGTATTTGTACAGCATTTCGATTGTGCAATAAATGTAAAAGAGAGATTTAAAAAAGTGATAAACACGATCGTTCATGCACTTATGTAATTTTTTAACGATCAAAGAAGCACATTACACGAGCTCATATTCTACAGACAGAATAGAAGCAGAGTCCATTATAAAACTTGGCGCATCCGGCAAGAGATGGCGCTGCTAGTATATTGTTGTTGTGCACAGGACGTTTATATATCTCTTGTCGTATTGCAACATTGCGCGAATGTAATGCTAACGTGCAATTTAATGCGATGCGAAAAGTCGAATGGCGATAATGATAGATGATATCCAGGCGTGTCACTTAATTGTACGTCTTCATTTTATTGCTGTGCTCTTTCATAAACCGATGTTGCAAATGAAGTTGAGCAAAACTAATTAGGCTTCTTTTATTTATTTTTTTTTTCGTCGCATTGCATAATTTGTTCATAATTCTTTGCTGATGAGCAGCTCTGGAAAACAATGTTATCAGACAAATTTGAGCGCAGAGATTTTTATCGAATCTTGCGTGTTTTTGTAACGTTAACTAGTTACATCGAGTTACATTGAACAAATCTGAGTACATTATGAAACGAATAGAGCCTTTGACATTGCACCTCTAATCATTACGATTGAAATATCAATTATAATATTATTGAAGTACTCATAACTCGCGATAATTTTTACTCGAGCATAAAGCCAAAATACTTTTATTAATATTCTACTAATATGTGCGATGGTAAATTCATTAATCAGCAGCTTAAAAATTTAATGCGGAATAATATAAATTTTTCAGTATCACAAGTACCGCTAATTTTTATCGAAGTATATCAAAACTGACATTAAAATTTAGCATTCGTATTATATTTATCACATAGAAAGTAGAAAACTGCACCTACGCGCAAACAACAAAAATTGTAGATCCGTTCAGTCGAAGTATGCTGCTCTCGCACCAAACAGCTGCTCAGCTCGCAAGCTTTCTACATACGACACACACACAAATACAAAGTGCACACGTTCTAACGCGTTCCTTAGCGCGTTTGACAGATCGAAAAGTGCGGATCTCTCTCTCTCTCTCTCTCTCTCTCTCTCTCTCTCTTTCTCCCTTTCGTTCTTCTCTACCGAAGCATCGACCGCTCGCGCAAACTGCACACCACATGTGCACACATATATACATGGTAGACACATTCTCTCAAGAGCTCCGATACTATATATATATATATATATATGGTCTTTCCCCGGGCACGTTCTAGTTGAGGCGTAGATTTATTGGCGATAGTGGCTCGATAACTGTTCGTGCATTACCACGCCCATCTCCTCGCCTCGTATAAACGACGAGGTCCGTTCGCGCGCTCGCAACAGAAGAAACGGAGAGAGAGAGAGAGAGAGAGAGAGATAGCGAGGAAGCCGAGACAGCTCAGGAGGAGGTGGAGAAGACAGAGAGAGAGAAAGAGAGTAGCTCTCGGGGAGGATGTAGATTCCTCTCGCGAGAGTGTAACGAGCGACAAGAGGGAGAGAAAGAGAGAGAGAGTAATGCAACACCGCAGCCCTTTTGTTTCTGTATATACGCGGGCGTGTCATGAGAAATTGTCGAGCTTTCTTGGCGCTTTCCGTTTTCTTATCTTCTTTTTTTTTTAGAAATCGAATTCTCGCTGTAATGCCAATTGTAGACGCGCAGCGATAATTTAGATGATTGGTTGATGCTGCTACAGACGCCGAGCTTCTTCTGGATTTTCATTTGCAAAAATATTTTTCACCACTGATTCACATGTAACGAATAATGGTTTCGTGACTATGCCGATGGGACGAATTGTGACTGCGCAGTGTCCAAGACTTATATTTCTTCATATCATAATACTTATTGCAAGATAAATTTTAATGTACATAAATGAATATCGCATACGAGTGTTTTATTATTTACAAATCGAAAAAGTTGAAATAAGATGGAGTTTTAATTAAATTTAGTCCGAATTATATATATAAATTTAAGAATATCCTATTATGATCAATGTCACTTTTATATAGATAGGTATATATATTCAAAAAAAAAACTGGTTTTACATACTGCTTCGGATGTAAACAGCCTGCAGAGAGCTAACTAATCGCGTATTCCACTTTATATATATCTCTTCAGAACGGTCTTTCCCATATAAAGGCACGATATTCGAATTCTCGAAATTCGCTCGTCTGCCTTTTATTCCTGCTTATTCAAACAAATTCGTATCTGCGAGGTAGAGAGAGAGAGAGAGAGTAAGCGGCTCGGCGCGTAAAGAGGTGCACAGGGACCGCGGCAGAGATGCACTCGAGGCAAGCAAATTGAAACGATGAATTTTTCATACATATAATATACAAACAGCCGATAATAATTCCGCGAGAGCAGCAGCAGCAGCAGCCCACGAACAATAGCAAGCAGGCCCCGAACGAATATCGGCTTTCGGCCCGCGAGGCGAAATAGCGCAACAAAACAGTCTCTCTTTCTCTCCCTCTCTCTCTCTCTCTCTTCGCGATATG
Organism: Megastigmus stigmatizans; assembly: GCA_900490015.1. Taxonomy (NCBI): domain Eukaryota; kingdom Metazoa; phylum Arthropoda; class Insecta; order Hymenoptera; family Megastigmidae; genus Megastigmus; species Megastigmus stigmatizans. Next base: position 12,035 of record UELV01088812.1, read on the forward strand.
CAATAGAGTGAGAGGGAAAGAGAAAAATAAGAAGAAGCAAAGGTAGCGGCAGGGTTAAACTGTTGCTGCTCGCGCGAGCGCGGGGAGGAAGAAAATAGGCGTGGAAGATCACGACTCATAAATCCGCGATGGAAGCAGCCGACGCGTCGATTTTTTTTCCTCCTTCTGCTTTGGCTTTCTTTCTCTCTCTCTCTCTCTCTCTCTCTCTCTCTCTCTCTCTTTCTCTTGAGCGTTACATCGGATATGGTTGTGGCGATGCCGAGCTTTTTAAATCGACCGTAAACGAATCGCGATAGCGCGAAGAGGAACTGCGCGGGCGCACGCGCGCGCGATCACCCAAACGATAAATTCACGGAGAAAGCCGCTGATTTTCAGAAAAATATATATCCATCTCTTTGCTTTTGTTGCTTTTCCCTCTCTCTTTCTCTATCTCTCTTTTTTTTAAAGAAAATTATGCCTTCGATAAGGCACTGGTGCACCGTATGTGACAGATATGGGATTCGGGCGATTTTCTTCATATCTTACATAACTTTGATAATTCTTTGATTTTCCGATACCAGAACTCATATTTCTGTGATGAAAAGAAAGATCACGAATCTACTTTTAAAGATAGATGTTATTTTCTTTTATAAGGTGATTCAAAACTTCATCGCACGAATTAAACAAAGCAAGAATATAATCGAATTTTAATTAAGCATCTTTCTATGATTTTTGAATGAGTGTAGATTTTTTAAACTTATTAATATGTTACGTATATAGGTTGAAGGGTACATTAGAATTCTGTTTGAAAGTCCTCAATGAGTCACTTTACACTATTTATATATTAGGTGCACAACTTTGCTTCCGCCGATTTTTTCGAAAATTTGAGGCTTTATTCTGAAAAAGTGATTAGCTGTTTATGATTCAAAGTACTGTCCGTCACTAGCCACTACTTTTTGCCATCTTTCGGGCAATTGTCGGATACCATCTCGAAAAAACGATGCGTCTTTTGAGGCGATCCACAAATCGATCCATTCTTTGACTTCTTCATAAGAATGGAAATGCTGCTCAGCTAGGCCATGTGCCATCGATCGGAACAAATGGTAGTCGGAAGGAGCAATGTCTGGAGAGTACGGCGGGTGGGGTAAGACTTCCCATTTTAGGGTTTCTAAGTA
>UELV01088814.1:3262-19995 GCA_900490015.1 Megastigmus stigmatizans
GATAGATAGATAGATAGATAGATAGATAGATAGATAGATAGATAGATAGATAGATAGATAGATATTCGTTTATTTGCAATTGAATACAAAAATTAAGTGGTAACAATTATTGTCTTACAGATAGTTAACATTGTTTTAGAGAGAGTTGAGAGAGTGAGAGAGAGAGAGAGCCATTAAAACCGTGAAATTGCAAATTTAAGGGTTTCGAAGGCACTGCACGCGAGGCGTCGGCCGACCTGTCAAAATTACACGTTACTCAATCTTTCCCCTTAATAAAGCAATTTTATCCGTATACATTGAAAGAGATAAAAAAAGCCTTTTATCAGAAATATCATGTCGCGAGCAGAATAATTGACTTCCTCAAACGCGATACCTTAATAGCCATTGATTGCATTGTACGTCATTCATCGTGTAGCAGCGAAATTATCGCATGGCTATACGCAATATCCATCCGTATATTAAAAAAAAAAAAGAAAAACAGTCAGAAAAGGAGCCCGAGCTTTCGGAAAAAACACTCGAGAGCGCATTGTGCGAGTCGACGAACAAAAGTGCAACAGGCTGCTGCAGCTGCATCGTAAGAGCCGAACAAAGCTTATAGCACACACACACACACACATACACACAGACAGACACGCACGCGGCCCTCTCCAAGACATATCATTGTCCGATTATTTACATTATCTTGGCGTTATATTATGACGAGCCGTGAAACGTAAATAAAGCAAGTCTCGTTCGCCAGTGTTCGAATCCTCTCTCTCTCTCTCTCTCTCTCTCTCTCTCTCTCTCTCTGGCGTGTGCACTTCACTGTGCAGCGGCGACCAGTCGGGGTGGCAAGGTTATCCGCTGCTCTCAAGAGAAAGAGAGAGAGAAAGAAGATATACGCTTATATACATATACCTTGTCGCGTGCGCCACCGCCCACGCATTACCACTCTCTCTCTCTCTCTCTCTCTCTCTCTCTCTCTCTCTGTCTCTCTTTCTTTCCTCTCTCTCCCGTGCACTATACGCGTGCCCCGTGCGCGATATTATCCGGCCTCTCCGCTGGCTCGCGCATTCATATATCGATTACGTCGGAGGGAGAGAGAGAGAGAGAGAGAGAGAGAGAGAGAGAGGAGAGGAAAGGAGAGGTGCAGGCAGGCCGCGCGCGAGTGGAGCGTGGGCGAAGCGAGAAGCTGAATGAAAGCCGCGTGTGCGGAGAGACGTGCGATTTCGAAACGATCTGCCTGTACTCTGGCTGTGCACGCTCCTTCATTCATTTCCATGCCGAGAGAGACACCTCTTATACAGACTCTCTTATACGTAATATATATATATACGCGTGTATAATGTGCGCGACGCTTAGCACGCGTCGTTTTTTTTTTCTTTTACGTATTTTCGGGGACACTCTCTGCGTGTGTGTGTGTGTGTGTGTGTATTTTTTTAAAGGACGTTTCATTCATCCGTCCGGTCGCTCGAGCACGGCTCATTCATACGAGCGCCTCGCGCGAGCTTCCAGTGAAATTGATTTCGGCATACCGAGAGACGCCAGGCGGAAATCACATATTACGCAGAGACACACCAGAGAGACCAGAGAGAGAGATATGTTTTTTTTTTTTTTTTTTAATAAGCGCACCTCGACGCGCCGCGACGAGAGTGCGGTTTTGAAAGTCGACTGGCGACGTGGCGCGCGCGCGCGCTCGCACTCCACTCCGGTAATTGCCGTTTTATTCAGATGACGGGGTATTAAAGTCGAGGCGAGCGACGGGCCTCTCTCTCTCTCTCTTACTTCTTGGATATTCGGAGATGTCCAGCATCCTTCTCTCTCTCTCTCTCTCTCTCTCTCTCTCTGTGTGGTTTTTTTTACCGGCCGCCTCCTCGAGAATGTATATGTGTTTTGTAACGCTCAGTTTCCGATGTATGCAGATTTCGGATTTGTAATGTGGTTGCGGGAGGAAACGAGCTGGTTTCGATATATATTATAAAACGCTCGTCCGGCCGTATGTATGCGATGTGACCTGCACGCGAGTGGGAGACAGCGTTCCCTTGATTATATGGAGTTAACGACGAGTTGATGTAAGAGAGATCGAATTTATTACACCGTTGCGCGAGATTCCCTCTCTTTTATCTCTCTGTCTCGTCTCTTCTCATCCTCTTTTCCGCTCATTTTGTTTACGATTCCGGACAATTAATAAATTGGACGTGTTTAACGCCGAATGAAGTTGTGCCGATGAATTTATGCTGATTGTACGCGTTTATTGGGTGTATCGCCATAATAAGGGGCTACTTTTTATTTTTCACTGCGCCGCTCGCCGAAAATATGTCCACTCGTATCCACTCGGCGCGTTGCTTCAAAATTTGTTACGTACAATATACTTATGATTTAAAAAAAAAGCATCGAAACTTTTTAGAACTCGAAATTTTTAATGGTATACCGTGAACAATTATCGACAAAACAGATGCTATCTTGTAATTCAGTATATAATACCGGATTCTCCGAACGTTCTATTTGTATCGTTTATATTTTCCTCGTTACACAAACCAAAGCGGCGACCATCGTTCATTGTCAAAGCCATACTTCCAACAACGCACATGTATATTCAAAATCAGATATTTTCCTCATTGTGAGTCATTTGAACGCGTGGATGCGTCGTAGGATGGATCTCGAAGCGTATAGATCAACGAAAGAATAATAATTAAACCAACATCTCGTAGCGGAGGTGTTCAATTAAAAAAAATCTCAATCAGATAGGGTCGCTAACGAGCGAAGGTATAACCGAAAACGAGCCTACATAGCGTATATATCCCTCAAGCCAACACGATCGCGGGTAAAATGAACTCGGCAGCAGTAATCGCTCCCGCGATCGAGCCGAGTCCGAGCCGTCACAACACGCGCTTCTCATGAGCTATCACAAACAGCCGATTTCCCGCTGTTCTCTCTCTCTCTCTCTCCCTTGATTTCCGAACTGCTTCGAATCAGAAATGAATATTCAGGCCGACGGTAGCAGCAGGAGCGGGCGGGAAAAAAAGAGAGAAGAGCCGAGAGATGAGAAAAATTCGGGTCAGCGCGCCGCGGCGATCGATGCGACGATATAATGCAGTGAGCTCGCGCGCGACACGTAGCTCCCGAACGAAATTAATAAGAGCGCTGCAGCAGCGAGGAAGGACCGTGTGCAGCGGTAAGAGAGAGAGAGAGAGAGAGAGAGAGAGAGAGAGAGAGAGAGAGAGAGAGAGCAGAAAAAAGAGAGGAGGCGGGCCGCGTTCGCAGGCGGCGGTGTACACCACACACATAACATCAGTCCACGAACCTGAGAAGCTCTGCTGCCCACGAGTGTGTGTGTGCGTGTGTGCAGTGAGTGCAGCGGTGTAAAAAGAGACGTAGAGCTCGCCTCTCTTGCGACAATTGAAATTCTGCGTGCACGCGGTGTGCCGAGTCGATCGCTCTCTCTCCCTCTCTTGTAAGGGGGAGTCTCTCTCTCTCTCTCACTCTCTTTCTGTCTCTGTTTGAGGTCGAACGACGAGGAGGTGGAAAGGGGGCAGCACTGCAGTAGCAGAAAGAGAAAGATAGAGAGAGAGAGAACGATCGGTGCACCTGTGCACCATTGCCGCCATATACGCGCGCACTACTGCGGAGTTATGGCGTTTTTCCCGCGCCGCAACGATCGTATCTGCTATCTCTTTCTCTCTCTCTCGTATAGCCAGTGAAACCAAGTCCATTTCTGGACGATACGCGCGACTAAGAGCGAGAGAGAGAAAGAAAGAGAGAGAGAGAGAGAGAGAGCGTGCAATTTCAAACGAGCTCGAGAGTCGGGGGACACACACGCGGCAGCGAGCGAATTAATTGTCGGGCGGGGGGATAAATGTACGCCTGCAAGCCGCCGGACGGACGAATGGGAGAAAAGCTGCAGCGATGCCTCCTAAGTCTCTGACCAGATCGCGAATTAGAAAAAAAGAGAGGAGAGAGAATTTATTTATAAGGGGGCGGGCGAGAGAAAGAAACGTAGAAAAACGGAGCTTAGGTGCGCTGGACTTGTGTACGCGTGTGTGTGTGTGCTGCAGTGTCTATCATTTTTACTGCGCGAGCCCACTTTTTTTCTCTCTCTCTCTCTCTCTCTCTCTCTCTCTCCTGCGTGCAACGGACTGATGGAAGGATTGCACTCGCGCGCGTACGACAACCATTACAATTTTTAATTTCACGCTCACTGTACGTAGAGCGACGCGTTGTGCTCCCGCGAGCGGTCTTTTTTTCGCTTGCCGGATCGGTTGATTTCGCCGGTGCGATATATTAAGCCTGAATGATCGGGTGACAGAGCGGTTAATGGGGGTTGGCTTGGAGCAACCGTCAAATGTATATATACACGTCCTTCGCGCGTAATTAATTGCCAGACATACTTTGTACATTTCCAGGTAATAATTTTTCCCATTCGAACGACGTCGTCTTCATACGTTATTATAACTATATAGGATGCTCATTAGAGCTGATGCTTTATTTTTAGAACTGCAGCCACAGTTAAATCTAGGTAACAGTTCGCGAAATCCTCCATTATTCATGCGCGAGTATATACCTTCGCAAGCTCCACGCGGTGACTAATCTGAAAAAGCGTTCGATAAACTTCGCGCATTGTATGTAAAACTCTCTAGCGTATACATATATATAAGCGGCATTCGCGTTATGCATCGACAAATATCCTGTTAATTACACAATAAAGACAAAAAGAAAAAAAGCGCGAAAGAAGCGATGAAGTAGGCAGAAGTGCGCAGGGAAACGAATTACCCAACTGGCTGTGCGCGTAGACTGCAGACGAGGAATCGAGGAGAATGAGAGAAAGAACTGCAGCTATTCACAATAAAAGCCAAGCGAGAATCGGAAAGCAGAATTATGCGTAAAATGAGCGGCCGTGTATATTGAAAAAGAAGGGAGACGGAGACGGAGGGAGTAGCTGACAACGCGAAATCGAGGCAAAAGAAAAAGGGGGCCGCGAGAAAGAATATATATATATATGTATATATAAACGCAGAGCCCCTCGACGCATATATTGTTTAGAATTCGCGCGAAAGCATCATCATCGTGTTTATTAGACACGGGCCGCGTAGCAGGACTGCGCAGTCGTTTTTTTGCGCCCTCCCCCTGTCGCACACTCGGGTTACATTATACCGCCGCGCTGCAGCGATTTCACGTGAGAGACCTGGCATATAGCGATTGTTGCGCGATTCCATATACCTCACACAAACTCACGTACACGCGCATGCGCGAGAAGATCCTTCCGCGAGATATTGCATGCATCGCTAGGCGGTGCATAAGCATTGCTTTTTCCAAAATGGCGGCTGCTGCTGCTGCTGCTGCTGCTTTTTGTGCAGAGCTCACCTCTTCCGCTATACTTGCTTTATCGGCCGTGCAAAATGAACGCATGTATATCGTCTCACTCTCTCTTCTACGACGATTGAACGTACGTTATATTATTGTTTCCTAGTATATACCCTGGCTATAGTTTGTTTTCCGTTTCATATCGTAAGTAATGAAAAAAATGCTGCGAGCGTGGGTCCGAGCGACGGCTCATAAAGACCGTCTCTGTGGAATCTTCTTCTTATTTTTTATGCCGTGGCTTTTCCCGCTAAGCTCGCGTCGAGGAATGCTTTATAAATGCATTTATACTGAAAATCATGTACAAATGGGCGTGCGCAGGTTGAGATATTATTATGAAATAATATCGAGACTCGAGCGCGTGCACGAATGCGCGGTTCTTTTTTCATTTCAACCATCTTCCGAGTTAATTTGTCGAAAAATTGCTCATTGTCTGAATCCCATACATTATGCAACGGCGTCCGAAGCGCATGCGAGAAGTAAACGGTTTTTTTCTTAGCTCGCCCATCGATCCGCCAGAATAGTTATATAAAGCGTTATAAATTTGATATACCTTGCGTAAACATGTTATTGTCGATGTTAAACTCGCAAAGGGAAAGCGTCTTCGCGTGCATTCGGGAAACGTTCTTTAAACGATCAAACAAATTTACTCTCTCTCGCACTCGGATGAGTTTATTAATAAAAAAAATTTGGTAATTTATTGGTTATTCGACTCGGAGAACCCCTCCTTCAGGTATAAAATCAGAACCCATCGCGATAGGTCGTAAAATGCGCTTCGCCTCAAATAGAGTCATTTCCAATAAACCATCTTCCTTTTATCCATACGTTTAACCAGCCTCGCCCATAAAATAATCATCAAACACAGTTCAGAATCAAAATTCCTCGTGTTCACATGAATAAAAAAAATGAGCATCGACGCCGCGTATGACAATCGGGGACAAACGCAATAAAATCAAGCTCGTAGAAATATGTTTTTTCGTGACGGTCTGCGCTCGATGAATGACTCGCTATCCTCTCTCTCTCTCTCTCTCCCTCTCTCTCCTCGTAGACTCGGGTGCGCGCACGCCTCTGTGGGTGTAACCAGTTTCCGTGGGCCTCTCAGCTGTCAAGCCCACGTGGGCCGCCCACGCAGATCGGATATATTGCCGCCGGTGAGAAAGAATAGAGACGACACGGGGAGACAGCGGCAACAGCAGCAGTGTCCGAGGTAGCGATGCAAAGGGGGAGACTAGACGGACGAATATTCTGATTTACCGAGAGATAGAGAAATTATTTATCGCGTGGCAGCCTTTTAGCTTGGTATCGGGGATCAGGATCGTTTATTAATTGTCTATGAGTAAGCTTGCGTCCCCCTTTTTGTTCGGGGGCGTGAATGATGCTGCTGCCCAGACATCCTGGGACAAATTTTGGGTGGAATATAGAAAAAATGCGTTGGGAGCGGTTCTTCGGTATAAGTCATTGTGACTTTCAAATTGATTTTGCTGCTGGTGCAGGAATTTTTGGACGAGTAATGCTCAAGTTCATTGGTTAACGCATCACCGGAAGTTGCCCCACACCATGTTGCGGATTCCCGAGGTTCCCCCAGAATTAATGTCTACCTTTTATCATTTGATAATTTGGAGGATTAAAGTAGCTTCCGACACTTCATTATCCGACAGATAACGTTTCTATAATGAAATTAAAATATCAAGAGACTCAAGACGTTCCATAAGACGTATTCTTTAGTGGACTTTCGTTTTTCGGTTAAATTTATTGCTCTGTCTATTTTTGACGCCGGTGGTCATGGATTATCCGCGCTGTAAATATTCATTAAGTACTTTCCACGGTTATTTTTCCGAATTTTTGTCTACGCGTGCAAGAAGAACAAAATTTTATGACGGCGATAGATCAGCCGGACTGACGTTTATTATGTCTTTAGAATCAGGAATGATTACTCAAGGTACATTTAAGAGAAACGACTTTTTAAAGAGTATACAAACTATTGTTTAGAATAATAAACAATGAGTCGAGAGTTCGGTACAAGCCTTTTGTTAAGCAACATTTGAATTTCATTCGAGTGATTCTCAATAAATGTTGCTATACCACAACAGTATTTGCACACAATAATTTATTTGTCGACATCTTTTTATTGCTACTGGCAGTTTCCCAGTACAAGTCTATTTTAACAATCAATATTTACAATGTCAACTGAAATTCAAACACAAATTAATCTTTACATTTAATATCTCACCGAGGTAAACGCACGCAAAAGATAAAAGTACATGTTAAAATGTATGACATAAAGTACGCACAGAGAGAGAGGCTTGCGTTGGCACATGAAAGATGCGGCTTGCGACACAGGAAACAGCTTCACCTTGAGGAGATTCCTCATAACGTCATATACATTAGCGCTTGCAGAGAAAGGAGAAAGAACAAGAAACTAATAAGCTACATGCATATGAGCAAGCGTGTAACAGACACAGAGACAGAGACACAGAGAGACAGAGAGAAAAAACAACTAGTAGTGCCGTGTGGGTGTCCCATGATACATGGACCGAGCGCCGTTTTTTTTTCTTCCTTTTTTTTACGTTCCCCTCTGGTTTTTTATGAAGCGTGTTTTTCGTACGTCCAGTAGGATTTTCGAGCTGCGCGGCGCACGTCGTTAACGCAAACTGGTTTCCTTTTCTCGTTCTTTTTTTCTCTCTCTTCTTCCTTTCGAGAGTGTAGCAGCTCGGCCGCGCTCGCAGTTATCCGGGTTAGCGCACTTTGTCGAAATTTCACGCGCCGCCAACTGTTTCTATAGAACTTTACGTGCGAGGTATAAGCGCGAGGAAATCAACGTTTAGCAGCGCCACCAGACTTCTTAATGAAAAGTTTCGGTGCTATACGACTGCACAGTAGTTTCATTGGGCGCGACAACTTGAGTACCGCTCGTTCGATTATATATATTTATATATAATATATTTCATTTTCACAAGTTGTAGTATAAAAGTATAATGTTCGAGTTAATAAACATCTCTCGGGGGACGAGCGCAGACGGCTGAATTTATTCGCAATTAGTCGTGCGTTGGGCGCGAGTGAAATCGCGCGCGTTTTTATGATAAAAAGAAAGGAGAGTCGCGCAGGCGTATGCGCGCACGCGTCGAGAGAAATGACTCCGGGCGGAAAATGCCAGACGCGGGGTATCGTATTAAAACGAATCGAAACATAAAGAACGACTCGTCCGCCGCCATAATTATAAAGTTTTACTACGTCGCGAGATTAAAATGCAATTTAAGCTTTATAAAGGCAAAGAGGAATGAAAGACATCGCGCGAGCGCGCGAGAAAGAGAGATAGAGAGAGAGAAAGATTAAAAGGCGACTGGTGCGAGAGCTGCGAAGCGAAATCGGCCTCGAATGAAAAAGAAGGAGAAGAAGAAGATGAGTATGTATCGAAAGTAAATTTCCGAAAACTGGAGGCTGCAGAGCCACACGGCGCACACCGATAAACGGAGATTAAAAAACGAATTCGGAGTAGGTGGGCCAAGTCGTGCCGAGCTGGAGATGCGTAACGGCACATCGCCGCCGGCAGCTCTCGAGGCACCACATACACACGCGCACACACTCGCGTGCGACCGATTAAGAGAGTGAGAGAGAGAGAGAGAGAGAGAGAGAGAGAGAGAGAGAGAAAGATAGGTGCGCAGGAGATCCGAAAAGCGTGTTCGCGTCCCACGCGCAATTAATCATCATTAAGGGCGACGTGCCGTGAAAAGCACTCGATAAAACGCGGACACGAGGAGAAAGCTTCCCTGCCTTGGTGCTGCTGGTGCCGCTGTTAGTGCCGCCGTACCTCAAAGATCTCATCGGCTGATAAGCGTGGCATCGCCGCGACTGTAATTATTCAATCTGCGCCGCGCCCGCGCGTAATCGAATCATAGATCACGCCGGCTAAAACATTTGGATTAAACGCTCCTTTTGCTCCGACCGGCCCTTTTTTTTTTGTTCCGTCGGCCCCGAGTGAGAGATTTTGTTTGGACAGTGTTTTGATGGGGTACCTGCCACGGCTGTTTATTATTTATTATGACCGCTACGGGTGTTATTTTCTGCCGCTGCTGCGCGTTTGAGTTCTTTTTTTGTTCCTGTGGGGCGCGAGGAAAAAGTTCGTATGCCATCATGGTGAAGTAATTGAATATCGCTGCGTTCTGTGCGTTTTTTGCTGTAATCAAACGGATTAGATCAGCTTAGGCATCGCGGCTACTGTTTTACTCGTAAATTGTAGGTAACCTTTTGAAGTTTAATTGGTCCGATTCGTTAGGAAACGGTTATGCTACTTAGGAAACTGGTCTGATCTTTCAACACTATTTTTAGATGAAGAGAACGTATAGTTAATATTAAAATTTTATTAATTATCGTGGCTTGAAAAAAAAACTTTATTACTTTCATCCAAAACATTTGTTAACTCTAAGTGTGTATCCATACAAGACTTAACTTATAATACCGATTAAAATCCACTCAGTAATCATAACCGCATTCCAAAACAATAAAGCAATTTGAAATCGCCCGAGCTCGCACAATCTAATATCCCTTAAATATAATCCGGAATATTGTTCTTATAACCCCTCAAAAAGCTTATAAACCCGGTAGGTGCTGCTGCCATTGTGGAGCAGTGTCGTTCGCTCTATAAGGTAGAAAGACCGTATCGCGTCCGATTGAAACAATGCCAAGGCACACACGGATCGCTTCTCCACCGCGCTGCGGTCCGAGTCTCTCTCTCTCTCTCTCTCTCTCTCTCTCTCTTTCTCTCTCTTGCACTGCGAACACGTGTAGCAATTACCATAACACAGGTAGCCCTCCGCCAGGCGCGAAAGATAAAATGAACAAGCCGGATAAAGACAGCTATACTCGGTAGGACCGTATATATAAGGGAGGGGGGGCAGTAAAAGATTAAACGAAGGGATCTTCGCGATCGATTTGCGAGGCTGCTCGACCGAGTGGATATATAAGTGGCGCCCCGACATACGCATGCTCGACTATCCGGCCAATTATATAAACTTGAGCTCCTGTCGTTTAGCGCATAGTGCTGCGAGCTGTGTGCGATGGACGTGTTGGGAATATTGGATGCGCCGATGGCTTCGCGAGCTTCTATATAGGATTGAATTATTTGATAATTTGATTAAAGTGGGATACGATTGACTGATTAATTTTTTAAGAAACTCTTTTTTTATACACTGATATGTGCTACTTTTCGATTTTTGCTTCTTAACAGTGACATAATATTGCAATTTTCAATAAATCAAATTCCAAAATTTCACAAATAATCCTCTCAAAATTACGTACAAATTATACGAAGCTCAATTAAACTGCATTCTATTCCCAGTAAGTTGGCAATGCAGAATTAACTCGCAATTCAAACAACAGCGCTCGTCCATCGCTCAACGACTCGGTCGTCAGAAATCTGGAAAGTCCGCGGCGGCAAACCTCGACCGCTGCTCGCAAGAGCCAATTGTAAAGCGAGTCGCTCTGCTGCAGGTACATAGAGGAGGAAGCGTCAAGCCCCCCCTATTCACTCGCGCGAAAAATGAATCACGTTCTCTCTCTCTCTCTCTCTCTCTCTACCTGCAGTAGTCATCGTTCGCGAGGCTCGCCGCGCTTTTTTACCGCACCTATTCCGCGCGCTCTTCGTTTCCCGCGCGCCAGTCTCTCTTTTCACACATCCGACGCCCAACGTGTGCGCACACAATACGCGCGCGACTTTTTCATTCTCGAATGTGCAGTGGAAGGAGCAAGAGAGAGAGAGTGCGAGAGGGTGGCGGTGGCGAGGGGGGAACTAGAAGAGGAGGGCGTGGCAAGTGTAACGGGGGGCGGGGCGTAGTTCGCCCGCGCGCGCAAACGAGCCGCACTGCTCGACATGCGCGCCTTCTATATATATACATATATAACACACACGTATATACCTACAGTGTGTAAGATCGGTTGTGTGGCTGCTGCTGCACGCGCGCCCGAGGCGAAAGCCCGCAGCCGAATTAACCGCGCCCGCGTAATTCGCGCGCTCCCATTTATCTTTACATCCACTCGCTCGTCGAGTGCCTATATATATATATCCCCACTTATATTATACCTCTTGCATATACTAAAGCGCATTTGCATACAATGTTTTTCCTTTTTACCCCCCCCCCCCCCCCCCCCCCCCATGGCCAGCAGCTGCACGCAAGCAAGGATCGTATAAGCTTTATATGCAGATTTATCGGTTTTATTCGCGTGTATATATATATATATATGTATAGGTATGTGGATCACCTATGCCGTGTTTCGCGCTCTGGAAAATTGGTTTTTGTTATTGGCCATTGCGGATTTATTATATGCGTTGTGGTTTTGTTTTAATGCGCGGGGCACATGTAGCTTTACGATGGCTGGTTTCTTTATAATACATTTTCATGCTCTGAACAACGAGCTGAATGTAGCTATGTAGCTCTGGCGCGACTACTGTTTATCTTGAATTATCACGAGCGTGAAGTTTAGATTTCACCGATCTTTCGGAATCATAAATAATGTAATTGAATGTTGAATGGAAAAATTTTGCACTACAGGTTCTAGTACATATGTTTATGGTATACGAGTTCTTCTAGAAGGCAAACTACTGTAATTATATTTTTGCATATTAGGCTATATATTTGCGTTTCACTTATTTTTAAGATCGACGCTATTATCATTTTTCATGTATATATAATATATATTATAAATAGACACGCAATAAATTATTTTATAGAAATAACGTTGCATAAGTCACCAAACTGAAAGTCATTGTTACAACAGAATGAATTTTGATCTCCTCCAGAAACAAAAACATATTGTTCGCGGTCAAGTTGTGCAGAAAAAAAAGTCAGCAGCTGCGTTACAGTAAATAACAATTAAAGTAAAAGGCACACAGAATGAAAAGTATAAATAATGCAACTCCGTCCGTTCTTATATACTCGCGATGTCAACTCGTCCGGAACAATTAAAATACCGATCAATTAATTAATCGGCTTGATTTATAACGACAAATCGATGAATAAAAATAGCGCTATGTGTGAACGAGGTATTGATTAGTCGTTTATTCGGGGTATAGGCGAGCTCTCTACGATTCCCGCAGGCATTTACTCATAAATAATATGAGACTAGACGAGGAGCTGCTGCCGCTGCTGCTGCGAAGGAAAAAAGGAATAAATGCACATTTATTCAGGCTCGCGCACGGGGAGAAGTCGATTTTTCCAACGGCCGATTCGCACATATAATTGAACTTTTAAGAAACATCTCGCGCGCGTCGAAGTACACATGCTTACATATCTCACGATCTTATCACGTTTTTTCGACGCTTCTCTCGGCTGCTCTCTCGCTGTCTCTCTTTCCTTCTCGTCTCTCGCCCCTACCCTCTCGCCGCCGCCAATAACACCGCGCGCGGATAAGTCGCGTCATTATAGCATCGCTACAACTGGCAGCTGGAATGTTTCACAAACGTACGCTTTTTTCAACGCCTAGGGGGCAAAATGCTCCGGGCACTAATAAACTGCATTCTTCTTCTTTTTATTTCTCCCCCCCCCCTCCTCTCTCTCTCTCTCTCGCTCTTGCTCGTTCGCTCCTTCATTCTCATTTTATCATTTCTCTCTCTTGCTCTCTCCCACCTTTTTCTTTTTGCCCCGGCATCGAGAGAGCTTGAGGACGCAGCTTCTGTCCGCTCTGCTGGCTTGAATTTTTTTTTCCTCACTCGATTCAATGCCTTCGTACTCCGATTATATTGCCGTTTCGATCAATTCTCTCTCTCTCTCTTCTTCGCTCTCTCTCTCTCTCTCTCTCTCTCTCTCACTCTGTCACGCTGCTGCGGAATCACTTGTTTGCGATTCTATATAGCTCTGCTCTCTTTTGGCTTATGGCATTTTAAAAATTTAATTCGCCGCGCCGACGCCGCAATTGAAATTTCATTTCAAGAATTAGCATTTTTAATGCATGTACTCGGACGCAGTCCATTTTACTGCCGACTTTTTCTCTTCCCAACAAAACGACTGGCTAAATTCAATGGTGCGCTTTACAGCTTGCAGTGAATAAAGTAAAATTTATGATTTAAATCCAATTAAAAGTTTTACCAAATTATTAAGTTTAAAAAATATATTCGATCCCGCATCGGGCACTTTTTCATTTTTTTAAAAGACTCTTCGACACTTAAACACGAAAGACTTAAGAGTAAAAAAATTTTATTTCTTTAATTCGAATTTTACATAACGATTTTACGGTATGCCATGCTATATTCGAGCGGTCCGACAGTCATTCGAATCATAAAGGTGTTTTCAGTGTCCACCGCTTGCGCAACAAAGGCCCGAGAGAGATAGAGAGAGAGAGAGAGAGAGAGAGAGAGAGAGAGTCAAAGATATATCTACCGAGTCATATCTGTCACTCGCATCATAAAAGCCCGAGCGATACGCTACACGAACGTATATCGTATCGAGCTGACGGCAGCTGAGATCTCCAAGTACCGAGGCTCTCTGAAAATCGAGCGACGGCCGTCGCCGCCACTACCGCCGCCGCGACCACCGCCACCGCGATCGGCAGCTGGCAAACAATGACGGGAAATGCGTAATATCGGCCAGGCAACAGAGCCGCCAGAGCATCGAAACACTCCGAGACAATAAATATATCGATGGCCAGTGGTCGGTTACACACACGGAATCGCCAATCAGCAAATACCCAACATATAAGCGTTATGACCGCGTGCGCGCACATAACTCGTGAGCCAAATCTACAATTCGTCCGGATTCCGTCCACTCTTTGCTATGCGTGTACGTATGCGCTCCTCGGCGTTATACACGCGCGCCGACTAAACCTCAAGTTTAAATCGAATGGGCTTTTGTTCATTTGGTTTTTTTTTCTTAAGTCGAGAGTGGCTTACACATGAAATATGGATAACGTATTATTGAGGATGATGGCGGCTTAATTTTAGGATTTAAATGTGCTTCAGGATTTGAACTGTATATGAATAACGATTGTAATACAAGTGATACGGCTTTAACTACGTAGTCCGCACCGGCGTAAAAATACATTCAACTGCTGGAAGTTTGGAAGTTTATAATAAGGCAGTGCGTTTCAACTTCAACGATAGACTTAGAATAATAATTTATTGCTATTATTTTAGTTGAATAAGAAGAGTTAATGAAGTGGTCGGCATACATAAACCCATTTCTACATACTGTATTACTCCACTGTTGATCCCAGATCTTATCAGCTGACATTCGCAACGTCTCTCACTTACTATCAACTTACCGTCTATTACAGGCGAAAAGACACCGATAAATCTATGATTTATTGAATCAATTGTTTCGATTCGTATAAGAAACGAAAGTCGCGAGCTTTGATACATGTAGCACAATAAATCATGGTGGGCTATATCGGTGTGGGGCCAAATTGTTTTTTTAGGTCAACAAGTTTAACTCTAGGCGCCTTAATCGCACGTCAAATCGCAAAGTAGTCAAAATGGAAAATGGCTTATGGTTGAATACACTTGGCGGTTGCGCGCACAATGTCTTGTACTTACGCGAACCGAGAGACGTCACCCGGTGTATATAACGTAAAAAAAAAGAGAGAGAAGTGAGAATCGTTGCGCAATGAATTTTTTCGAAGAATTGTCCGTTGGTACATCTCTCTCGGCTCTTAGTTCTAACGTGTACAGAGGCCATCTCTCTCGCCTTAGCCTTTGATGTTCCTCTTTTTCTTTTCAATGGCCAAATTTCTTCTGAAAGGAATATCTTGCTCGGTCCCGCGAGGAGTGATTTGCCATTTGAAAAATGACATTCATTTCTTTTTCAATTCTTTTCTTTTCCTCCTCGCGCTTTGTGGCTCGTATGCCAAGTGATTTTTCTGGCACGCCGTGAATTTCGCACTATTGTTTTACGCGCGTTCGTGTAACGAGATAATTTATATCTTATTCGAATTTAATTCAGAAATAAAGCGTATCAAATGAATAACGTTAGGTCCTAGTATAGTGTATAATACTCTGAAAAAAATAGAATTATAGGGATGAATTATCTAAAATTTATCGCAAGCTGTGCTAAAAACCAAAATTTAATATAGTTTTATTCATCGCATATCTTACACGTTAAAAAGACTGGGGGAGCGGTTATCCCAACTGGTGTTGTTGTTAATATATAGTGTAATAAATAAGATACATATAGTACAGTAACAAGATACGAAGCACAAAGGAAATGGAAATAGAAATATAAACGACTACATTTTGGTTATTAGGTAAATCGGGATCGAAAAAACCGATTTGCTTATATCTCGAGAACCGCTTAGGCTAGAACAAAATGGTTTACACCAATTGAAAGAGCGTAAAATTTTACATTGGAAACGATTTTTTATTCGATTTCGATGAGTGTAAAGTTTCGAGATAATTAATCGAAAAGAAATTATATCAACTCTTAGTACGTGAGTGGGGTAACCATTACCCCAGAAAGAGAGTAGTCGCTGCACACTATTGCTAGTGGCGCTGTTACACCGCTCTAGGCGCGGTAGTTCCCTCAGTCTTTTTTCCGTGTACACTGTCTTTATTACACATGCAGAAAAAAAAAACCCCTTCACCCAAGATTACAATTTAAACAGAAGCCACTTGTCGAGAATCCCACTTCTCTCCACTTGACACACACAACTGCACACAGAGCAACTTTATCAGGCGTAGCCGAAATAAAGTCAAATGCAAGAGAGCTGGTACACAGGTCTTATTATCTAAAGACACGGCGCGCGTTAAATCGAGAGCCTGCGAGATATGTTGAGCATCTCCAGGAATGAGCGTAGCACGCGCGCTGACTAAAGACACATTATATGCCTCTCCTCTCCCCCCTCTCTCTCTCTCCTGGATTTTTCGCATCCCTCGTCGCCATGCAGCGCGTTCTGTAAATCGTAATCAGCCGTGGGATGCTGTGGGGGGCGAAGCGCTCGCGTGGCGGGCCGCGCTAACTGCCTAAATCATCGCCGCCCGGAATCCCAGACACTCGCTCGAGGCCGCCCAAGGGACTCTCTCTCCGGCTGCTGCAGTGCCTCGGCTGCTGTGTAACCGCCAAGCAATTAGTCCACGTAATACGCGGAAAGGCGACGAGCCTGGCGATGCTCGTTTTTCTTTTGCGCTTATATATATATAAAGCGCGCGACACTGTGGCTCGAGATACACGAAGATTATTTTTTTTCTTTTTTTTTTCGTTTAATGAGCATTCTAATGACGCTACTCCGTGTGTATGTGTGTGTGTGTACACTTGCTCGCCGAGCGAGAGAAAGTTCCAGAAGGTTTTGAGACAGTTTGTCTTACTTTTTAAATGCTTTATTTGATTGAGTAGACTGTGTGTGTGTGTGTGTGTGTGTGTGTGTGTGTGTGTGTGTGTGTGTGTGTGTGTGTGTGTGTGTGTGTGTGTGTGTGTGTG